>PVJX010022852.1:0-29986 GCA_004027295.1 Dolichotis patagonum
TTGTTCAAAGTGATCTTAGCTTGCTTTGCCTTGTCTAAGTTCAACACACATTAAGGTATGGACAGCTGTTTTGAGGAGAATGAGAGACACTATGACAGCCATTCATGGCTTCCCTAATGTCTGGTCTTGAAGACCTGTAATGCCCTCCTCATCCTGCTCAGATCAATTCCATACTAGGTTGTTTCATGTGAATTCCCTATATGTGACAATCTGGACAACTTACTGGAAGAAAACAAGAGTCAATATGATAGAGAGTGAATATCTCCAATTGTCTAGCTTTGAAATTTATGTCTTACATTGCTTTCTTGTGATCCACTTAGCTCTGTTTTGTTGTGTTTAATTTTACCCTATTGATATAATTGCATGTATATTTGAGTGGGTAAGGTAGATGACCATATTGTTGTTTTTATCAGATCGTGGAGCAGAACTGTTAACAGTCTCACTGTTTGAATGTCTACTTTACATGTTTTAACTTTGTAATTTGAACAACTATTTCAAAGAAGTCAGTATGTAATTAGTCAAGTAATAATTTCTTAGGTTTTATTGCTATTGTACGCCTCCTTTTTTCCTTGAAATACTGTATTGTCGCTACCCTTTATTCTGTTTTATTTTGTTTTGTTTTTTCCTCTTTAAATAAAAAAAAAGTGGGACTACGTGATTCTTAACTATGATAAGTCATCCTGAGTTAGGCTCACTTAGCAGACTTGTAAAGTGCTGGGTGTGTCTGGGGAGGCAAACCGAGGAGCAGAAGCATGAATAGTGTCACTGACCGTTCCCACCAGTGACCCACTTCTGCTTTCAGTTTCCTTGACCTTGTTCTCTGCTCTCCCAAAAGTCTTAGTTCTAGAGGTGGCAGGTTTGTACCAGGAAGCACAACGATTCCACCGAAATGGAAGCTGAGACTTTCCCTGGTCATTTCAGACTCTTCATGCTTCTGAGTCAGCGAACAGAAAAAGGGAGTTACTGGGTGGGCAAGGCCATTGACCTAGACAATCGAGAGAAAATTGGACTATCCTTTCAATGGAGAGAAGGAAAAATACACTCAGAGTGAGGAGATCTGTTAGGATGTCTCTGCTGATATCACCATGCTGTCATTAATGGTAAGGTCAATGGGAAGCTACTAAAGCAGGACTCTGGAGAGAAATTTAGCCACTGTCTCTCTCTTTGAAAAATGTTCCCAGCTCAGGCAAGCAGCTCCTCTGCCACCCCTGCCTCAGGAAGGTAGACTTGTGCTTTCTCACTGTGGTCCAGTGCTTTCCTCATTGATAAGGGACACCCTCCAGGTGGTTCTCTCCTAGGAATCTCTCCCCTCAGGGGCAATCCTGGGTACCATCATGGATAAAGCTAACACCTTGGTTATAAACAAGCTTCACAGAACCCGAGCATCCTGAGATGACAGGATATGTTTTCTGTCAAGGCTAAGAGAGAGCGAGCTGCTAGGACAACTGACTGCCTTTGTTTCACTTCTGTACCTCTACTTGCCTGTTGCCACAATTGTGTGTAACCTCTTCCGGGTTTGGGGCCCAGCCTGGTTCTGAACATTTTTAGTGTCTGGGACGGTATGCTGCTAAAGTCCTCCTGAAAAGTCCGTCTGGACTCATTAATTTCCAACACTTCAATCCAGCAGGATGTTAAACACCTCAGAATCTTCGAGAAGTGTGACTGCCAAGGAAAGAGCCAAGATCTGCTGAGAGCTTGCTGAAGGCCAAGGGGACACAGACAGGGGAGTGGAAGAAGGTAGTTAAAAATACCAACTACGACCGCGTGACCAGTCACAGAAATGAGGTCTGTAACTGTTACGAGTATTCCTTTCCTGTTTCGTTAGTAAGCTTGTATATTAAGCAGATATCTTTGCTTTCTTTCTTTGTAATAGAACATTTATTGACTAGATATTGGTATTCAATATTTAATTTTCTATCTGGTTTATTTCCATTAGCTAATTAACTTGTATTAATATTTTTTATGGTTTCAGATTTCTGTGATTATTCTCTCAATTTTTGTTTTATAAAAATGTCCTTATTCTAACAAGATGTCAGAAGTATGCATAATTTGGAGAGTATAGAACTTTGAGTGGATAGGTGGTTTTCCTTAAGTGTCAGTAGTTTAAGGATAATAATTTGTGGTGCTATGGTCTCCATTACTGCAGAGGAGTGCTAGGCTATCGACAATATTTTTGGTCCTCCACTCAAGGGTTTTTGTTTGTTTGCTTTCCATACTTGGATTAAAATGATTTTCCTTGTATTTCACCTGCTTAAATTTCACCAACATTACAATTTACAGGTTGGTGGTTTTTAATAAATTTGAATTTTTTTCTTTATTTCTTCAAAAACTTTCAGTCTCATTGTTTTTATCTTCTTATACTGGAAACAGTTATTATAGTTATGTTATAGTTATTCATTGTATAAAGCAGTTTACTGAGACTCTATTCATTTTTTAAAATGTTAACCCTTCCTTCTTCACATCAGATGTATTTTATGTGATAATCTATACATTTACGAAGGTTTTTCTCCTGCCATCTTCAATCCGAAGCTCAGTTACTGACTCTTTCAATTCACATATTACACTTCTCATTCTAAAATCTTTTCTCTGGACTTTCTTTATTGAGAAAATTCATCTCCTGATTCGTTAAGGTTATATTTTTTCTTTAAAGCCATGGACATTGTTATATCTGTTTTAAAAGTTTCACGTCTGCTGATTTAATGTTGAAGTTGTCTTTTTCTATTGCCATTTTATCATGGGGAATGTCTTCTTGCTTCTTGGAATGTATTGTAATTTTCATGATATGCTTACTACTGTACTTACACATTATACTTTAAACTACATTATATTTTAAACAGTATATTGATTGCTTTCCTATGATAGCTATTTTATTAGCTACGGTCTTTGATCTTGTCATGACTTGGTTCGAACTCTACTTAAAGGTGTTGTAAAGTGCCTCTTTATTTCTAGGCATAGTGTCTCATTAAATATGATTGTGTCAATAAAGTTCCACCACACTTCTGGGAATGCTGCCTGACAGCATGACTTAATTCTATTATATCTGTCTGCTTGGCCACACAACAAAAGTAGAGCAAGCAGAACTGTATATTGCATCAAACTGAACTCTCAAAGTTCTACTGATAAAGACATATATCCATTTGGCACTTACTAAATTTGTGTTAATATCTTTGCCTGGTGATTTACTGGTGCTATCATACATATTCACTAGCAATGCAAGTGAATATTGGCAGAGTACATTTCAAGCTGACTAATCTCCAGCAAACGTACTTAGTTGTCAAAGCTTAAAAAAATCAAACACAGGAAAAGCACAATGTGATATGAGGGACTTCACAAGGATTTGGAATTCAGATAGCTTGCTCTTTCCTGAAAAAAATATTTTGGGAAAAACAACATCTCATATCATTATCAGAGTCACAAAACATTGAAAATAAAGCAAAATTCTCACTAAAAACTGAAATAAGCTTTTAAACAATTCTAAAATTACTGCAATTTAGAGTTTTATTAAGACAAATAGGAGGACCACAAGAAAACACGTGAAAAGACTGAGCAAGATGTGTGATTACTTCTGAAAAGAATGGTCATTTTTTTTGTTTGCTGCCAAAGTTGTAACACACAACAGGGAGCTTTTTGAGAGAATATTTTACAAAGTTTGTGTCTCCAGTGCTCAAAGGCCTGCAACAAGTTCTCTTTCCTTACACTGACATAATCAGTTTTTTGAGTTGGCAGATTCCAAGACACAGCAACATTTTCCTGGTGACATCAACCTTAAAGCTTAGTATCAGCTAATGCAATCGACTTACTGTGATTTCCCAAGTCACCATAAATAGCACACATGGAATTCCACTGTTAGAAAGAGCAACCTTATTTGGATACTTAAAAAAATTTAAAGGGGCCAGGGATTTAGCTCAGTGGTGTAAGTGCCTGCCTGGCAAGTGCAAGGTTGTGAGTTCAATCCCTGGTACCAAAAAAAAAAATTTTTTTTAAAACATATGCATAGGCTTACATATGCCTAGAACTGCATCTAAAGAGTTTACAAGAATTGATTTTATTATGTGTAATGCTATAAAAAGCTACACTGAAGAAAAATGAGACACCATGGAAGCCACTGATGATTTCCTGTCATTTTGTTTTGAAGCCCAATAATGCTTTCATTCTTTGTTTTAATTGGTTTTGGTCTGTTTTCAATAATTTGATTTCAATATGTATGATGGTATGGACAGCTATTTTGAAGAAAACAAGAGACATTATGGTAGCCACTGTTGATTCCCTGTTGTCTTGTTCTGAAATCCTGTGTTATTTGCATTGTTTTGTCTGATCTGCTTTGTTTTGTTTTATTCTCTTTAAAATAAAAAGTTTAAAACATAGTTTAAGTAGTTCTCAAGTTAGATCAGTTGCATTTGAATTGACTCTTTAATTAAAGATACTTTTAAGAATTCTTCTGCATTAAAATTACACAAAATAATAGAAGACTGCTTTGGAAACTTACCTAATGCAGTTCTTGCTGGTGTAGCATCTTTTTTGATCCAAAATGACACCCAGGATAAAACCACAGTGAGTATGCAGGGAATGTACGTCTGAATAGTGAAGTAGCCCATCCTTCTACTTAGCTCAAAGTAGATCGTCATGACGACGTAGTCACCTGCAAGAGAATGTTGCTAAAATTCAGCCAGCTTTCATGGGTTAAAACAGTTCAGGGAAAGCATTATAATAACAACAATTTATAATTCATTTATTTTGCAAAATGAATGATTTAAAAAATGTACAACTACAGCAATATCGAGTTAAAAAATGCTTAAGTGGTGATGTTCTTCAATTAAACTTTTATAGTATCTCTGCAAGGCATTTTATTACCCCTGTGCAGGGCACAGAAGCAAACATTAGCTGACAGATGGGTAGCTATGCATGTCTGTTCCATAACAGGCTGAGACTCGATAAGCTGCTATTACTAGACTTCATCTGTGTGCTGCATGATTACAATCAGGGATAATAGATTAAACTCAACCCTCAAACAGATCCTGAGCCATATTAAGGATTTTTTTTCCAAAAATAACACTTACCCTATCATGTATAAATTTGTATGATGATTTTATATTTTTATTTTATAATATCAGAAGTTTCAGCTTACTAACTTTGCACTTTATATTTTATTACTTGCTCACTCATTTTATCCTTTTATAAGTCCAGCATTTGGGCTGTTCCAAATCAGAAATAAAAAGAGGAAATTATTTTGTAACATTGTCTTCTTTCCTATTAAAGCCGAAGCCATGCCACACAGGAGTCAGAAGCCAGGTAGATATTTCTGGAGCCTTTATAATTTTCCCTGGGGATCTAGGGGAAGGCATAGGCTTAATGAATTGTACATAACACTCTAAAATATTCACTTATCTTTAAGGCTACCTTCTGCTGAGATTTTGCCTTTCGCCTTCCTCATTTGGACCCTCTAATTGTCAGACACCTGGACTCGGCTTTGCAAGACCGGAAGCTCATGTCAACACTGAAGTGTCACCTGCCATGCATGCACGCCTGCTTTTCATCCAGGTCTTTCTCTTGCTCACCTGGAAAAACCAGCAGCCACCTCTGACTCCTCCTTTTCTTTTCCTAGTGGTTCTTCTACCTGCTGTGTTGCTCTCAAATCCTTTTCCCATCTAGCCCAAGGTACTATCAACTAGCAGAGGCCCAAACATGTCTCTTAACCAGTCCTTCTGTGTCCCAGACCATTCTATGTCCCGCCACTGAAAGGTTCATTATTAAATTACAAACATCATTTTTCCTTTACACCCCATCAACATCTTTGTGTCTTCGTACGATGGTCATGCTTCTCCTGTGGCCCCCGCCATTCTGCCTTACACACCTTCTACAGGATTAGCATTTAATCAGCCCAGGTCCTCGGACTGGCCAAGGCCCGTCCAGAGCCCTCTACATCCCTCTCCTGTCTACAATGCTCTTCTGGAAAAGATCAAATGCATCCTTGCATTTAAGAATCTCCTAGTTACATGTCTTTAATATCAACTTACAAATCCTTTAGTTATCCAGGAAGGCCTCCCTGAATCCACTCTCAACATTGCAATGAATACAAAAATAATGATTAATATAATATCCATCTTCAGTTAAGTCAATCATTTGGGTTATGAACTATCTTTCCCTTATTGTTGTTGCCCATGATAAACAATCAATTAGCATTTGCTGAGTGAAAAGAACATCACTGCAGCTCCAATTTTGTTCAGAACATTGACAAGGGGATTAACTCAGCCCCCACAACAATAATGATTTTAAATTAGAAATGCTTTTCAGGATGCAGTGCTTTTTTGTATTTAGGATTTTTGATAGAAACATCAATTTTGAGACTATTTTCCAATAAAGATTTAAATTTTTAAGCAAATTAGCATTTCAGCACAAAGGAATCAAGATGATTAACCTAAAGCAATAAAAAAACCACAAAAATATTTTTCTGACTAAAATGAATGCCAAAGATAAAGTCGTTTTCTGGAGAAATGTTATTGAATCATATTATTTAAAAATCCCTTCTAATATTTACACATAATTACAGTCCAAATTGTAGGACAAGAAAAGCAAACACGAAAATAAAATATAATAAATCACCCTAAGGGTAATGGAGACAACTCAAATGAAATATTCCAAGACTGGAGTAATTTCTGCACTTATCACCATTGTAAGTACCTGTAAGTAGCAGATGGACAGTTACAAAGCATTTGGTTCACCAAATCCGCCTGCTTTCTCCCTACCTGAGGCAAGGGGCTGCCTCACACCTGGGATCAACCTACGCATTTGCTTAGCTCAGAGATCCGCCTGGACCCTGGGCACCATGAGAAGGTGCTGCCTCTCCTGGAGATGAGCACCTCACAAGAGGAGGGCGCAGCGGCCATCACAGCCGCTACGGTGGGTGCACAGGTGCACATATGCACAACCCTACCACAGTGGAGACGGGGTCAGCACCAGGCAAAGTCCCAGGGCTGGGGTCCTGGGTGGAGGTGTGTGCAAAGCTACCAGTGATGGAGGGGAGGCTGCACAGTGACCCTGGAATCCTGTAGAATTTCAGAGGGGAGGCTGAAGCAGAAGCAAGGTTTTAAAAATCCCCAATACTTGTTTTATTTATTTTATTAAGCAGTTACTCATTTTCAAAAATTGCATTTTAGCACTGAATATATTGATGACAATTTGTTCCAGGTTGAAGGTGGTTGAGAAGAAAAATTATAAAAGTTCTTTGAAACACTGCAGTAGAATGCTTAGAATTTTCTTTTTCTCTTAAGTCTTCTTCCCTTCTTTCCTTTTTTCACCCCTTCATGAAAAAGTTCCTTATCTGGTAGTTCTCACCACTAGGAAGAGATGGATATACATTTTCTCTCTTTGATCACACTCTCAACATTTGATGGGCTCTGATAAGCTTGTGAGTCTCAGCCAAGTCAGAGCTAGAGCAAGCCAGTGTGGGACATTACGATGGGTGTGGGTTGGATGAGTGCCCATGATTGGACAAGTGAAGTTCAGCGTGGAAAAGCCATGAGATGAAGTGGCAGCCCCAGGGCTGTGTGGGAGGCAGAGAAGTTTCCAGAGAAGGAGGAGGCTCTATCCACAAGCGGTTTGCTAGACAGAGGTAACAGAAGACCTGGAAGCACCATTGAAATATGTCTGATTTTCTTGTTGCACTATTTAAATCTACACTGAGGCTTATATAGATGCTTGTCAGAGAAAGCAAAATTATTCTGTACTTAGGGTGCAGGGCAGCCCTGCAGAATCACAGGACATGGTTAATTTTTTCTCTATTTCACTAGGTTTTATGTTTCTAAAAACATTTTAACAAATAAATGGATAGACAATAAATTAGTACTGGAAAAGGATGGTGATGAGAAGAGTTTGTCTCCCACCTTCCCTTTGAGTCCCTTCCCAGCCTGATGGATTCAGCCTTTGGATCATTTTCACAAAATAACTGGTATCTAAGAAAAATTCAGTTTTAAAATTCTAGGTTCCTGTTTAAAAATTGCCAGTAAAAATTATCTTATTTTAGAAAATGTATTCTGCTTGAGGAAGTGATCTTCCCATAAAATTAAGAGAAAGCTTTAATAGAACACTCCAATGTAAAGCGGCTGCTGTAGAGAGAGTCCCACCAGAATTTACCACCCCATGGTGGTGGAAACAGCGGGAGCTCACAGGCATATTCCTAACATGATGAAAGTGCCTAAGTACTAGCCACCTCTTCCAGGATTCACCTGGCGCATTCCACTTCGAAGCTGTTATATACTCCATGTCATTTAAAGTCTGCTAATTTCTTCTAATTAGCAGACAATGGTCAGCAATGCTGAGCACAGAAAATGCCTCATCTTTCCTGTTTTGTTCTTCAGATCTTCCCTTGATGTCTTTTTATTTTGTTTATGGTATCTATTAATAAAAAATTAATTTTATGGAAATTGAATTTATCAATTAGTGTCATCCTTAAAAATCTGTTGCCTTGGCCATGATCAAGGCTTCTTATCCACGTTTTGCTCCCCTGTTCCACTTGTCTTTTATATGCAACTAATTCTTCTCCAAATCAATTTTTAAACATTTTATCATTTGTGGTCACAACAAAGTATTGCTATCAGCAGTCCTCTAGAATGCCATGACTGTTACCCACGTGCTCATATTTGTCAGGATCTGTTTATACACACTGATTCCTACACACTTACCGCATGATCTTAGCTGCTGTAAGCATGGGAGACATGAATGGGGTGAGCCCCAACTAGCTACATACTCCTATAACTCAACCCTCCTGCCCTGACCAGGAACCCATGGAACATGACATGACACTCCCTTTACTGTGTTACTTTATAAGGGAAAGGTTCTGAATATTTTGCAAGTATAATTATTATACTGAATCATTGATTTCAAATTAACACAAAGGGAGCTCACCCTAGTGGATCTGACGGAATCTGAGAGCAGCACCTTTCCTGAAGACACATGCCCTCCTCTGTCCCGAAGAAGCCAGCCACCATTAGCGAGACAGCTGCAAATAATACTGAATTCTGACTCTAACTGAGATGGAAACAGATCCCCAGACAAGCCTCCCAGATGAAAGTGAAGCAGCCTGTGAGAGCCTGAACAAAAGACCCAGCCGAGCCACACCTGGTCCCCCAGAAACTGCTGCGCCATGCACCCATTTTGCTTCACACCGGTGAGTTGGTGGTACTTTGCTACAGATAAGTAGAAAACTGATACAATAGCAATGACCGCTTGTAGAAGAGTCTGCATTCTTAGTGTTCTTTTCCAGACATGCCTGTGCTAGTCTTGAGTCTCTGTGCAGAATCATCGGAAGAGTTCATCAGTAGCCACTCTTAGTATTTTTATTGGAATACCTGAAAGTAAAGCACCTAAGAGACAGTTTTGGTCCTTGTGAAGTTTCACCTGTTTCAGTTTGTGTATTTTTCAAAGAAAAATTGAACTTCTTCCAAGACAGTGTTAGTTCATCTTGTTAGATTTAATTCTTGATATGTATAATTCTAATGCACAGAAAATTATATAAATGTAGATGTTATATAAGTTTATATACATTTATGTTTAAAGCACTTGATATACCTCTTTATTGCCATTATAGAAAAATGCATTTTTTACTGTTGATCTTACATAAAACTATTTCACTAAAATCTTATTAATTTTAATAACAGTTTTCTACAGATCCTTTCAGCTTTCCTGTATAAAAAATCTTAAATTTACACAGGCAAGCACCTCCCCTGTTGTGTTGAACAAAGGCAAACATCTTGATGATAACGCTATCATCTTAGAGTTTTTTCTGTCTTCTTGATTAAAATACATTTAACACATCTTATGTCCTGTTTTCCTGGAACTTGGTCTCTAGATTCTTGTGTTCTTTTATTTCAGGATTTTTTCTATATTGCTTTTCAATATTTTGTTCTATTTGCTTTCCCAGGAACATTAGTTTTGTACCATTTACATATTTGTCATTTTGTTCTTTAGGTTCATTTCTTTGCATTACTGAATTATTCCCCATGAGCCTGAGAATGATATCATTGGATTAGATTCTGTTGTTTCTACTCCTTCTGTGGCTTTCATTTGTTTCATCATTTTATTTCTTTTTCTAATATGGTTTTCATTTTTTATGTTTTTGCCCCTCCCCTAACATCTCCCACCCTCCTTGTATCTCCTTGTCTTATCTCTTTTCAGACTTCCTTCATCCTCTGGTGGGCTATTTCAGTTTGGAGCTCATTTGTTTCAGCTGTTCTAAGATCCAGGGAAACACTTATTTGGAATAGTCTCAGGACAATGATCATCTGTGTACCTTTGTAGACTTGCCTGCTTTGTCCTGTTCTTTGGTATCATGTGCAGCTCTCCTTTGTGTTTCTAGCGCAGTGTTGATTAGAGGCACGTTTTGAGGATCATGCCAATTGCAAGAACAATGACATAGAGATCAGTCAGCTTGGCTACAGTGGATTGTCTCACAGTTATTTACAAAGACCTCCACTGTCCAATCTCCTTGAGTAGTGTCTTGGTAACCTTATATGAGTTCTTTTCCCCTCTGCAATCTCCGCCTTTAAATGTGCCAGTGTGTGGCTATCCCTTAGATCTCCTCTCTTCTGTTTTCTGAAAGATTTTATCTAACTTCAGGAGTATAGATACTATCAATGTCTCAGATAGTTTCTACCACTTGCAGGAGCCTGAGATTTACAAATCATAATGCCATCTGGATAAGTCCGCATGGGTTTACAGGGCACCTCAAACCCACTGGGCGCCATGACTCCTGCTTTGTCTTGCTTCTGCTGTGCTAAGTATCCTGCCTACAAGGAGTCCAGCTCAGCAAATGTCAGCTCCACCCTTCTTGCTTGCTCAGACCATGCCATGGTCTGAATAATGGTGTCCCAACATTGACGTGTTAGAACCTAATAGTCTTAAGAAGTGAGGCCTTTGATAGGTACATGAAAAAATATTCAGCATTTTAGTCTCTAGAGAAATAGAAATCACAACACTGAGATTCCATCTCAGTCCAGAAACAATGGCTGTTATTTAATTTCCATGTGTTTATGGAGTTTTTGTGATTTCCTTTGCCATTGATTTAAAAATTCATTGCACTGTGATCTGGTAATATGCATGGGATAATTTCAATTAATTTGTATTTAATTAAATGTGGTCTATTTTGGAGAACATCCCATGTGCAGTTGAAAAGAATGTATACCCTGATGTAGGGTGGAACACCCTACATAGATGTCTATAGACATTTACTAAGTCCATTTGTTCACAAGTTTGGTTCAGTTCTGACATTTCTTTCTTTTTTTGTCTAGTTGATCCATCTATTTGTGACAGTGGGGTATTAAGGACCACCCCCATTACAACTGTGTTAGTGCTTATTTGATCTTTCATGTCTGTTAATATTTGTTCTCTGTATGATTGTTATCTCTTCTTCTTGAAGTTTTCCCTCAACAAATATGTAGTGACATTCTTTATCTCTTCTGATCAGTCTTGGCTTGAAGTTCACGTTGTCTGCCATTAGAATAGCTACATCTGCTTTTCCTCTGGGTCTTTGTGAAACTTTGTGAAGTATTGTTTTCCATTCTTTGACTTTCAGTCTATGAAATTCTTTTTAATTCAATGCTTTTCTTGTATGCAGCATATTGTTAGATCTTGTTTATTGCTCCATTCTGCCAGTCTGTTTCTTTTGACTGGTGAATCGACACCATTTATATTGATGATAACTGATATGTGTTGGCTTATCATTGACATTATTTTCCTGCTGTTGTTTCTCTGTCTTTCCCCTTTGTTTATCTGCTTGTGTTGCCTGGTAGCTTCTTTATATTGTTGTTTTTGGGACTTTGATCTTCATAATCACTTTCTAAAATATCCTTAAGAGCATTTTGTAGAGTTGATTTAGAGATCACAAATTTCTTCAGTTGTTCTTTGTCAAGAAGTATCTTGTTTCTCCATTGATTTTGAAAGATACTTTTTCAGGGTACATCAGTCTGGGCTGGAGGCTTTCTTTCATGACTTGCAGTACTTCACTCTAAGCTCTCCATGACTTAGGGGTTTGTGGTGAAAAATCTGCTGTGGTTCTGATGGGCTATCATTTTAGATGATTTGTTTGTTTTCTCTAACAGTTTTTGATATTCTGTCTTTGTGCTAAATTTCTAGAATCTTGATTATTATGTGCCTTGGTATAGATTTACTTTGGTCATGGCTAATTGGAGTTCTATTAGCCTCACTTATTTGTATGTCAATTTCTCTTTCCCTACAACCAATGAGTCACAGATGAAATTAAAGAAGAATTTAAACAGTACCTCCAATTAAATGATAATGCAGATACAACGTATTGGAAACTTTGGGACACAATAAAAGCTGTCCTAATAGGGAAATTTATAGCAGTTAATTCTCCTATCAAGGAAGCAATATGAGCTCAAATAAACAATCAAATGTTGAACCTTATACTTCTGGGAGGAAAAAGAAGAACAAGTCAAGCACAAAGCTCATAAGAGGGAGGAAATTACAAAGATCAGAGAAGAAATTAATGCAAGAGACTAAGAAAACAGAATAAACAATCAATGAGTGGAGCAGTAGGTTCTTTGAAAGGTTAAATAAAACAGAGACACCCTTAGCCAACCTTATCTAAAAAAGGAAAGAAAACACTTGCATCTATGTAATTAGGAATGAAAAGGATGAAATCAAAACAAATCCTGAAAAAATTCAGAATATCATCAGTATCAACTTTGAGAACTTAATAAGAAGGAAAACATAGAAGAAATGCAGAATCAAAGATATCTGTGAATAATGAATCAAGAAGATATAAAAATTCTAAATAAACCATATCAATCAATAAAACTGAAGGCATAGTAAAAAATTTACCAACAAAGAGAAGTTCGGGCCCTGATGGAGTCACTGCTGAATTCTACAAGAAATTTAGAAAATATCTAATGCCATTACTCCTCAACTCTTAATGAAATACAAAGGGAAGCAAGTCATTCCTGGAGGGAAGTATTACCCTAACATAGAAACCAGAGAAGGATCCAACCAAAGAACAACTACAGGCCAATCTCCCTAACGAACATAGATGCAAAAATCTTCAGTAAGATATTGGAAAACAGAATGCAGCAAATATCAAGAGTATATAACATGACCAAGCAGGATTCATCCCAAGGATGAAGAGATCAACATACACAGATCAATAATTGTAATACATCATATCAACAGTCAATGGTGAAAATCAAATGATTATCTCCATAGATGCATGAAAAGCATTTGACAAAGTCTAACATCCATTTATGATAAAAAAAAATCCTACAGAAAAATTGAATAGATGTTCTTTATCTCAATCTGACAAAATCCATCTATGACAAATCAACAGCCAACATCATATTAAATGGACAAAAATTGAAAGCTTTCACCCTATAATGAGGAGCAACACAAGGATGTCAACATCACTACTCCTATTCAATGTAGTTCAGGAAACATTAGCCAGAGTAGATAAGAGACAGAAATAAAAGGAATAAGGATAGAAAAGGAAGAAGTTAAATTACCATTATTCTCAGATGACATGATATTCACACAGAAGCCCCCAAAAAACTCTACAAAAGGACTTCTAGATTTAATAACCAAATTCATTCACATAGTTAGACACAAGATCAACACTTAAAAATCAGTAGCATTCCTATACACAAAGTCATTGAGAGAGAAATTAAAGAAACCAGGTCGTTCATAATAGCATCAAAGAAAATGAAACACTTAGGAATCAATCTAACAAAGAAAGTGAAATATCTTTACATTGAAAACTACAGTAGTCTGAAAAAGGAGACTGAAGAGGATATCAGAAAATGGAAAGAGGTCTCTCGTTCTTGGGTGAGAACAACCACCATACTGAAAACATTTGTAAAATTCATTTGGAACCAGATGACATCTAGAATAGCAAAAAAAAAAAAAAAAATTCTGGGCTTCAAAGTCAACGCAGAGACATCACAATCCCTTACTTAAAATTATATTACAAAGTTACTATTATAAAAACAAGATGGTACTGGCAAAAAAAAAACAGATCCAAGAATAAATGGAACAGATTAGAAGATGCAGACACAACTACAAACACACTCAGCCACCTTATCTTTGACAAAGTGTCAAAACATGTTCACTGGAAGAAAGATAGTTTTTTAGCAAATGGAAAAACTGGCTTTCCTTATGCTAAAGACTAAAACCAGATGCAGGTATATCACTATGCACTAATCTAAACTCAAAATAGATTGAAGATATAAATATTAAAACAAAAACACTAAATATGCTGGAAAAGAGAATAGTAGAACTCTTGAAGACAAGTATAGGCAAAGACTTCATAAGCAAAACCCCGATTGCATGCGAACGTAGACAAATAATCAATAACTGGGATTACATCTTGTTAAAAAGCTTTTGCACAGCAAAGAAATCACCAACAGAGCAAAGAAGCAACTGAGTGACAAAAAGTTTTTGGTAGCTATTCCTCAGACAAGGGACTGATATTTAGCATATACAAAAATTAAACTCAGACTCCCCAAATTTAAAGACCCAATCCAAAAATGTGCATCTGAAGTGAACACACACTTCTCAGATGAAGAAATACAAATGGTAAATACATAAATGAAAAAATGTTCAACATCACAGGTCACTCGTGAGATGCAAATTTAAATAATGCTCAGATTCCATCTCATGCCAGAAAAATGGCTTTTGTTAAGAAATCAACCAATAGGAAATGCTATTTGTGGGTAAAAGGAACACTTTTCCACTGTTGGTGTGAACGTAGACTTGTGAAACCACTATGGAAAACAGTATGGAGATTTATCAAAAACGTATCACTAGAGATTCTATTTGACCTAGCTATTTCCCTTCTTGGTGTCTTCCCAAAACAATTAAAAACATCACACCATTGCAATTTATGCATATCATTTTTATAGCAGCATAGCTGGTAATAGCCAAATCTTGGAAACAGCCCAAATGCCCATCAAACAATGAATGAAGAAGATTTTGATTTTTTTCTACAGTGGAATACTATTTAGCCATAAAGAAGGCTAAACTTGAGACATTACTAGGTAAATGGACAGACCTTGAGACCACACTTTTGAGTGAAATAAATTGAACACACATGTAAATATGACATTGATTCTCTGGTGCGAGAAGCCAAAAGTGTAAATAAGAACCAAAATTTATACAAGATATTATGAAATAGGAAGAAAATGCGCAGTTGGGAAGGGGACCTGGGGATAGGGGAGGGGAAAAGAAGGGAAAACAGAGAAGGGTGAGAAATGGAAACAAAGTCTTTGTAAACGAGGCGGGAAGTGGGTTTGAGGGAGGAAGCTGATGAGGCCTTGGCGAAGGGGAACACATCTACGTGGTTGTGGTCATGTAAACCGGTAGAACTGTGGAGAGCAGCACGGGGCATCGCGGAGAACTGAAAACGGAAGTCACACGTGGCCCATCGTCCCTCTGCGCAGGTCATCCCCAGACAGTTAGGGTCATCACGTTACAGTAACACACTCACACAGACGCTGGTAACAACCCGACTCGGACAGCTGGATCTTAGCACGACCTCGCGCCCATCAGAGGACGAGCTGCAGAGAGGACGCGGTGTTGACAGCCCGGTGGCCGCTCAGCTCTAAGGACGGCTCTCTAGGCGAGGGGTGACCCGGGAGACCATGACACCAAGTGTGAGAATCAGGCGGAGAAGCCAAGTAGCATGTTTTCTCTTTGTGAGAAATCCAAGGAATAATTTAAAGTGCAGAATAAGAGGCAGATTATATGAAAATAGGGAGACAGACCTGTGCGGATGGGAAGGAGACTGGAGGGAGGGCAGGAAGGGGAAGCGAAGACATCCAGGTGGGTGACAAAGACACATACACTGTCTTCATCACTCACAGCCCACATAGACTAACACTAAGTTTTAAAACAGCGGGCTCATTGGAGAGCGAGGTCATCAGGGTCCACCCTAAGGGAAGGGATTGGTGAGTTGACAGGAGCTGAAAGGAGTGACGCTGCCTTCCTACTGCCGGGCAACCAGCAAGAGGGCACCTGTCCTGACTCCCAGAGGGCTGGTTCTTTCATCTGGAACTCACCCATCCTGAGAACTGCGGGGACATAACTTCTGCCGCTGATAAATGATCTATGCTAACACTTGTTATTATAAAGAACAGACCAAGATCTACAGTTTCAGGGCCACCCTTGATTCTTCTCTTCCTATCACTTTATGTAATCTACTAAAACCCATAAAGATATCTTTACATTTTAACCACATTTTACCTTCTCTAATGTCACCATGCTTTCTCCTCGGTCACAGTAATTGCCTAACTTGACCTTCTGTAGGATTCTCCACGGAGCAGCCAACACAGTCCTCTTAAATGCTTGTTTTCTTTTGCAGTGCTGGGCATCGAACCTGGGTCCTCGTGCATGAGGAGCAGTCTGTCGTCGAGCTATGTGCCCAGCACCCAGAGTCTCTCAAAGCAGAAGTCCCAGAAGCCTGGCCAAGTCCTCTCTAGCTGCCTTCTCCTCGATTCAGAATGACACTTTGGCCCAGAGCTACCATTACCTCCATGCTGTAGGCTCCCCCGCAGTCAGTGAACCTAATTATCACAGAGTCGCCCTCAGGCTGTCCTCACCCCCTGCAGTCCTCTCAGGCACCCTCTCCTCAGACCTCTGTGCTGATGACCCCCACCTTTGCCCAGGCATGACCCCCTTAGGGTATGATCATCTTTTAAGGTGAAAATGGTTCTCTACAGTGATGGGAGCCCATCCCTCCTTTCCTGCTTTATTCTTCTCTACAGCATCCATATGCGTGTTTACCAGTTTTTTTTGTTTACCAGCTATTTCTCTGCAAGTTCCACAAGGGCAAATGCTCCTCCCATTTTTTTGGTTGCAGGGAGTGTGCTTCTGATCTCTTGTAGACCCTCCATTAGTGCTTGCTGAATCTTCTCAGAATTGTACACTCCCCTGATTTTCCCCCGGGTAAATACAATTGTGGATTAGAAATTTCTGTAAGAGTTTGCCTATTTTTGTAAAACTCTGCAGTTTACAAAATGATTTTAGAGGGATGGGAGTGTAGCTCAGTGGTAGATGGTATACATAGCATTTGGGAGGTCCCAGGTTTGATCTCGGGCACACACACGCACACACACACATAAATATGAAGATAGGTACACTTGTTGTATTTGTGGTGTTTTAAAAAAATTTTATAACCATTTCCCTTTAGTTTTTCTTCCTGGTATTGATAAACTTGTGGTTATTTCCTACTTTCAGTTATTTTTTTTCCTTTTCTGTTCACTTTTTTCCCACTGTTTTTAGAAGGGAATACGTGATAAAATATATTTACTAACCCATATTATACCATTTTAAAAGGGAGGGTCACGTATCTATTTCTATCCATAAAATGTTGAGTTCATATCCATAGTCTGATCATTCACTTTTTATGATCACTAAAATAAAACTGTAAAAGTATTACATAAGATAGATATATGGAGTCATTCTTAATAAAATCAATTTCACTTCATGTCCATATTATGCTTAACCATAAAGCAATAATTGCAATAATAATTAAGTCTTGGTGAAATTGAAGTATACTAATTATGTAAAAATTAATTAGCTAAAATGATATTCCAATGAACAGATGGAACAAACCTTAGAATAATTACCTTTCTAGGATCACTAAGCTCTACTTTATAATCTTTTAAAATAAAATTTCATTTAACAAATAGAAATGCGGTATTTTTCCTCCATACGCATCCCTGTGAGATGCATGTGATGGATCCATTTAAAGTCATCTCTAACACGCAGCCACTCCCTCTTGGCATCGAGCTTTTATTATCTAGAGCATCTCCTCTCAGTGCAGAATCCGGTGAAAATTCAGGAGCACAGGCGGCCAGTGTAGGAAAATGGCAGGGACTTCCAGTTTCAGCTCCAAATGATAAAGAACCAGGAAGTTGTTTCTCCCATCTTACAAGAAAAATATATAGATCAAAAATCAATTTTTTTAATCCAACAGAAAAATGAGATTGCAGGGAAAGCCAAACACCTGTAGATTCAAATGCTTACAGAGAGACATAGCACTCAAGACATGCTCACCTGAAATAGAAGCTGTGGGGAGTCACCACTAGTACAACACTCAAGCAGTAATTTCAAGCAGTAATTTCAAACAAATGGTGAAGGGTGAAGATAAACTCACACAGGTGAGACGCTCCTGAGGGCTGCAGACCTGAGGCGGTGAGGGGTGTCGCCAGGACATTTACAAGCTTTTCCTCTGTGTTCCCACTAGGTTCCCATTGGGAGGCCAGGGAGCTACAGAGCACCCTCGATGGGCAGAGGAGCGTGGCCATCACAAGTCTCTGCAGCATTCTCAAGGCTGATATGTTTCCCCAAACCAAAGCCTGAGACATGCTTACAGCCCTGGAAGTTTACTGAGCTTTAATGACTAAATGTAAGTTTATATCCTGTATGGGATTCTTGATAAAAAGGATATTATGGGGCAAAATGAGGGAAATAGTTACCATAAAATTTAGTAATAATGTCTCAACATTAATTCATTTATTTTGCAAATGTACTATAGTAATGAAAAGAGAAATGGGCATGAGAGGCATAGGAATTCTTTGCAACTTCCCTATAAATCTAGAACTGTTCTAAAGGAAAAAGCTTATTTAAATTTTTAAAATAGCATGAATCAGAGATAAGCAGTTTCATTATTACAGATTTTTTTAAAATCCAAAAATTCTGTAAATCTCAAACGTCACTGAGGCAAATGTTTCTACAAGTTGTCTATGTCTGAGTGAGGCACTTCCTGAAATGGAGGCACATGTCTATGTGTTCCTCTTCTTTCCTGGGGGAACCACTCTCTTCTACTGCACTAAATCCCGGAGAGGCTGCTGGTCATTGCATTAGGCTTTCCTGTGATGATGAGTTATCTGGTCCTGGCCTATTGGAGTGATCTATCCATTTGCCTACAGTGATTGCACATTAGTAATGTTTATTGAACCCATCAACGATGCAAGAGTTCAGGACAAATAAATCCACATTCTGGAGAAAGACAGCAACTGATGGCAAAAGTTATTCCTCACTGTGGGCCGCACAGTTCAGCAGGCTTAGAACGCAGAGTGGGAGGAGGACGAAGCCAGCCAGCAGCTTCCAGGCTGTGTTCCACTGCAGCAGGTGTGGCTTCACCTGCCACCATCACCTGTGAATATCAGACTCCGCCTTCAGATTTTTGACACAGACTCACACCAGTGACTTCCTGGGGCTCTCAGCCCTTCAGCCTCTGACTGGAGCTGCAGTCTTGCTCCCTTTTCTTCCAAGGCTTCCAGGTTCTTGGACTGTGCTACTGGTTATTCTGGCTTTCTCACATGCAGCTAGCCATTTAAAGCATTGTGACATGTGTCTAATTCTAAAGGCAAATCCATAAGCCTCCTTATATAATTGTCTATGTTGATTCTGTTCCTCCAGAGAACGCTAACCAGTAGAGACCACAAGAACCACATTCAGAAATCCTGCCTATGAATGGATCTTAGTTAAAATATTAGATTCTACCCCAGTTTTTTTTTTATCCAATCTCCAGCATACTAACAAGCACAGTGTGAGAATAATAGTGTAGTTAAGGTGGGCACAATGCAGGAGACAGAAGCAGTTACTGGCAAAAGTTTAAAGGGAAGGTCAGAAGTCAAGCCATAGGACTAAAGGTAAAAACCTGGCCAAGTTTTCAACTGAAAAATCAAAATCTCTCACTCTCAAGGCCTAAAAGAATGAAAGCCAAGCTCATCTCCAAGCGTACAAAACATTCACCCCAGTATTTCCTATTGTACAAAATATATTTAGTTTCTAAATGAAATTCTAGGACACACAATAAACAAAGAATAGCAGTCCACATGGGCAGAACAATAAAAAACAGAAACAAATATGAAAGATTATATTTCATATAATTATTTATATGTTACAGTTTCTAATGGAGAAGGGAGATAACAGCAAGGCTAAATAGGTGACAATCAGATCAGTGAAAATTTAAGAAGTAATCTAATAAAATTCAAAACATCCAAAACATAGTAAGAGATAAAGCATTTCTCTGAAGGACATATCAGTGCAGTGATTAGAGGCCAAAAAAGATTTAGGCTTTATAGCTTACACACACAAATTATTCAACCTGAAACACAAAGTGAAACATGACTTAAAAAATCAGCCTGGAACCAGAACTGCAGCCAGCTTAATTCAGCCACTCCTAGCGCAGAGCAGACTGGTGGAAACTGCTTGCACTGAGTCCCCCCTCCCTGTGCACGGTCCAATAGCCATTGCCAAGGTTTCCCTAAAGCTATCCCTAACCAACCCTGCCCACCCAGCACAAACTAATGTGGTGAAGACTCCCTGTGGTTAACCAGCTAGGAAGGGAGAGGCCAGCTTGCCCCACCCCTGCTTATACTCCAGCAGTCATCAGCAGAATGGGAAAAGCAGCAAACAACACAAATCCCCAGCCAGCATGCTTCAGAGTAATTATAACCAATACAGGAAGTGCCAGGGACCCCACTATCCACTGTCTGGAAGAAACCAGGAACATGACAAGAGGAAGAAGCAAAAGGCAGTGTCTGGCCTCCAACCCAAGCAGTTCTGGTCCAGGAGATGTAAGAACAGAAGAGATCAGAGTTGCACACCTGAAGTTTCTGAAGTAACAGCAACTGAAATAAAGAAACAACTTTGTGAAGCTATAAAAGAACTTACAACAGAAATACTATTACAGGTAAAAGAAGATATAAGAAACATAATAAAAGAATTGCTAAGCACCTCTAAAGAAGACACAGATGGAAAATAGGGGAGCATAGAAAAAGGAGGGAAACCTTCAATGAAGAATATAAAAAAATTTAGAATACATGAAACATTCAAAGAGATTACCAAAAAATTAAAAACTCCATTGAAAGCTGGCAAAACTGCTTGAAAGTAACTAACGATAGACTATCAGACTTTGAAGACAGGGTTGTAGCTTGTGATTGTCAAAGGGAAGATCTCTTAAAAATAACAAGAAACCAGGAAGTAACAATACAAAGGCTAGAAGACAACAAGAGGATCTATAACTTAAGAATAAAAGATGTGAATGAAGAAGCAGGCGTAAACACAAATGAAATACAAAGGCTATTTACAGAAATAATTAAAGAAAACTTCCCAAGCATAGGAAAAGCAAATGATATTCAGATAAATGAGGCATACAGAACTCCAGACAGCTATAACCAAAATAGATCTATATGCAGACATACAATAATCAAGATCACAGAAATTCAACACAAGAATAGAATATTAAAAGCTGTCAGAGAAAAGAAACAGATTACCTATAAAGGAAAACCCATCAGAATCATAACAGACTTCTAGACACAAATCATCAAATCAAGAAGAGCTTGGAGTGAAGTATTCCAAGCACTGAAAGAAAATAACCTCCAACACAGATTGATGTACCCTGCAAAACTATCTCTCAAAATTAATGGATAAACAAGATGACTCCATGACAGAGAGGAATGGGGAGAGTTCATGACCACCAATCCAACCCTACAAAAATACTGAAGGACATGAGAGAGAGAGAGAGAGAGAGAGAGAGAGAGAGAGAGAGAGAGAAAAGACCATGGTTTCAGGAACAGTGGCAGAAGGGGCTCACTGAACAGGGCAGACAAGTGGAATGAAGGGGAAAAGTAGACAACCAATGGCAGAAAAACAGCATGGCAGAGACGAAACAGAGAAGGTTGGCCATAATCACTAACATGGCCTCAATACACTAATAAAAAGAAATACAAGTAGAGTGGACTAGGAGATAGGGTCCATCAAGATGCTCTGTATAAGAAATATAATTAACCTGAAAGAGGGTTTATAAACTGAAAGTCAAAGATGAGAAAATAATGCTCTATGTGAAAGGGAACCAGAAAAAGTGGGGGTAGGTAGCGCATCAGCTGCAGATTGGTTAGAAAGCCATGACACTTTTATACAATGGAAAACTACTCAGCTATAAAGAAAGAAAACCTTGAGGCTCTTGTAGATAAATGGATACAACTTGAGATCATGCTTAGGGGTAAAAAGGTTCAGAGTCACTTAGGTGAATAGTGTATTGCCTCCCTAATATAAAAACTGAAGGAGTTAGTGGGATCCAAAATGTACAATACACCCTGTGAAAGTGAAAGGGGAGGAATTGCCTAAATAGGGAAGGCAGTGGCCATTGTTAATCTTGTATCATGATTTGAAACCCATATTGTTTTCATCTCTCTGTTTAGTTTGGTTTTATTCTGTTCCAGGTTTTCTACTTGTACTAGATTTGATGGCATGGACAGCTATTCCAAAGCTAGCAGGATATACTATGGTAACCATTTTTGATTTCCTATTAACTGAATCTGAAGCCCTGTAGTGCTTTCACTGTCTTGTCTTGATTGATTTTATTTGAATCTGTTTTGTTTGAAAGTATGAAGTCTGAGAGTAGAGGTAACTACTTTGAAGACAAGTAAGATTCACTATGACACCCATTCTGGTTTGACTATTATCTTTTTTTCAAGTCCTATAATGTGTCCAATGTTTTGTTTTTATTGATTTTGTTCTGTATTGCTATGTTCAATTTTATTATGCTTGATGATATCAGAAATTCTTTTGAAGATAACAAGAGGCATTATGGTAATCATTATTGATCTCCTTGTATTTTGTTTTTAAGTCATGTATTATGTCCATCCTTTTGTTTTGACTGACTCTATTTTGTTTTGTCTCATTTGGTTTTATTGTCTTCAAACTAAAATCTATATATCTATATCTATATCTATATCTATATCTATATCTATATCTATATCTATATCAGCTTAATACTATTTGGAGGCCAGATTGTTAATATATCATAAATTCTTGCACAATCAATAAAATTTTTAAATGGTCATAAGTAATAAGTCAAGTGAATATATAAAATGCAAGGCTAAAACTGTTTATTAGGTGCATTGAAAAAAAGGAAACAGTAAAAATTTAAGAGCACAAAGAAAAACTAGCAAGAAGATATATTTTATTCCAATCTTCTCAACAATTACTTTATATAATAGTGGTCTAAGCATACTATTATGTAAGGGTGATTGTCAGGTTGAAAAAAAATGAAATGTGTACTACATTAAAATCCCTTTAAATATAAATGCATGGTTAGATCTAAAGTTTAAAAGAAAAAGTGAAAAGTGAAATCAATACCATGTAACACTAATCAAAAGCAAAAACTTGAATTTCTGTGTTAATTTTAAGCAAAATAGACTCAGAACATGGAATGTTCCAGGAATAAAAAGAAAAGAGTTATGTAATGATAGAGGTGTGATCTCTCCCTGAGAGTGTGACAGTCTTTAATCCTTACCAAAAGAGATGCAAAAATCATGACACAAAAATAATAGATTTGGGAAGAGAAACAAAACTATAAATATACTTGGAAAATTTAACAGCCTTTGCTATGTAATTGAAAGAACAAATAACCTAAAAATATGTAACTATACAGATAATGTGAACAATATCAACTGATTTGACATGATTTAAAGTTTTAAAACATTCTTCTCCACAAAACATGTAATCGTTTTTCTCAAAAACATATGAAATAGTCAGCAAGTCAAACATATTCTGGGATCAAAACCAAAGCTTAATAAATTTAGAAGAAAGTGAGTCATACAAAGGAGGTCTCTACAGGAGTGTAAACTAAAAATGAGTGACACAAAGATATCTGGAAAATTCTCAAACATTTTAGAAATAATCCATATGTTTTTAGTTTTATATAGGTCAAGGAGTGTCAAGAGGAATTTTAAAAACATTCTGAGTGGAAATTAAAATACAATCTATCAAAATGTGTCTGATGTGAGTAACTACAAGTAAAATACTGCTCAGATAGAGTATTACAGCATTAAAGGCTTCTACTGCAAAGGGATATATCTAGAGTCAGGAATCTAAGCTATCACCTGAACAAACTAGAAAAGGAAAGCAGATACAAAACAATGCAATCAGAAGAATTAAAAAATAAGGGTACAGAAAAAATCAGTGGTATTTAAAAGTCAATAAAAATACTAACTAAAATAAAGCCTGCTTCTTGACAAGATCAATAAAATCAACCTATCAGTTTTATATTGTTGAATAACAACAAATCACAATTTAAGCAGTTTAAGAAAACGAGCATTATCTAACAGCTCTCCAGTCCATGGTCCAGGCACGGCAGTGCTAGCTTCTCTGCTGCAGGCGTCAGTGTCCCGGTAGGGCTGCGTTCTTGTCCAGAGGCTCTAAAGGAAAACACACTTCTAAGGTCATTCAGAATTCAGACTATTGACAGAATTTTCTGCCTTGTGGCTGTGGACTGCATCCCTTGTTTCCTTACTGGGTGTTAGCAGCGTTGATGGGCATTTTGTTGCTTCCAAATCTGGCTGTTACAAATTGTGCTGCTACAAACATGGGTGCACATATATCGCTGTGGTATCATGTTTCTAATTTTTCTGGAAAGAAGAGAGATAGCTGGGCTGAATGGGACCTCTAATTCTAGTTTTTTGAGGACTCTCCACACTGATTTCCACGGTGGCTGCACCAGTCTACACTTCCACAAAGAGTGGAGAAGGGTTCTTTTCTCCCCAGAGACCGCCAGCATTTGTTATTGCTTGATTTCTTGATAACGGCCATTCTTTACGGGGTGAGACAGAATCTCAGTGTTTTTAATTTGTACCTCTTGGATGACCAATTATGCTTATCATTTTTTCATATATTCATTTGCCGCTTGTATTTCTTCATCTAAGAAGTATGCATTCATCTCAGCTGCCAGTTTTCGGATTGGTCCTTGAATTTGGGGGCCCTGATTCTTTTCAGTTCTTTCTATGTTGTAGACATAAGTCCTTTGAAGGACAACTGGCTAAAGTTTTTTCCCATTCTGTGTTTGTCATTTCACTCTGTTGTGATTTCTTTTGATGTGCAGAAGTTTTTATTTTTTTTAATAAGGTGAGATTATATTTGTTGTCTCTTTGTGGTATTTCCAGTCAGGGCCCGAGTTTTCTTCATGAAGTCTCAGCCTATAATTTTGTCTTTAAGATTTTTACCTAATTTCTATTCTAGTAGATTTAGTATCTCTCTTTTAATATTTAGATCTTTGGCTCATTTTGACCTTAGTTTAGTGCATGGTGATAGGTATGGGTCTATTTTGCCAGTGCCATTTATTAAAGATACTAAATTCAAGCAATTAGGGATGAAAACGGTTTTGAGGCAGGGTCTTGCCATGTTGGCCAGGCTGGGCTCCCTGAGACCTTGTGCATACAACCATGTCTTGTTGGTGATTTTTTTTTTTTTTTGTTAAGAAATACTAACACGAGGGAACATAGTGGTTTCTTAGTCCTTGTGCTAACCCTAACTGGTACCTGAATTCAAAACTCTACCTTTGGCCCTGACAAGGTTCAGCACTGTTTTGAGAGAGCTGTGGGATCACAGGACGGGCAAGTTATTTTTACCCTTTCCATCACTGTTTTCCTCACAGAGAGGTCATATTTCGAAGGCAGTGATCACTGAGCTACATTCCTGACCCCTTTTAGAAAGATTTTGAGACAGAGCTTCGCTGCGTCACTAAGCTGCCCAGGCTGGACTCAAACTTGGGATCCTTCTGCTTCAGCCTCCTCTAAGTTTGGGATTACAGGAATGTGCCACTGCGCCTGGATTTATTCAGTTTTTAGCAAACACATTTTTATTTTTATTGGAGATGTAGTTGTACATATTTATGGGGTGTAGAGTGGACTCTTTCGGTCCGTTTGGTTCTTTTTCCCTCATGTCTGTCCCAACCAGAACTCCTCCAGTTTAAAGATGCGGAAAACAGTGATGGGATGGTGCGGTCTGAGCACTGGCCGGAGAAGCCTCTTCGGGCCGTCGCTTCTCTGGCCTCCGTTTGGAGCACGGTCCTTCAGGTTGCTCTGGAAGGAAGCCGGACTCCCTGCAGTGCACTGTCCACCTCTCGTTGGCATGCATGTCCCAGGCCTCTGTAACACTCTGTCACGTCTCCGGGGAGACACAGAACAGCCGGGAATTTCTGTGCAGCTCTTACTGTGTGGCTGGTTTCTGTGTAGAACAGACCCTGGAAGTTTGCATGTCTTTTAAAAGCAGAGTTTTTATTGGGCAATACCTTACCATGGGCTGAATGGACACCTACCTAAATTGTCCCCATCTGCACCACCCTCGCCCACTGAATCCAGGACCTTTACATTAAGCCACATCCCCTGTCCTTTTTTATTTTGTAGTAGGGTTTCGCCGGGCTTCTCCAAACTTGTGATCTTCCTGCCTCAGCCTCCCAGAGGGCTGGCATCACAGGCATGCACTGTCACGCCTGGCTCTCAATGCTTTTTATAACTTACGTTTTGCTTTGTTTTGTTTTGTGAGATAGGGTCTCAGGCTGGCAGCTCATGGCAATTCTCTTGCCTCGACCTGAGTGCTGGGCCCCAGGCCTGCGCCACCACACCCATTTTCCCCAGTCAGGGCTGTGTAAGTCAGCTGGTTCCTGTACTGTAGTTGTGGGAGCAAGATTGGGAACAGGTGGACACCTCACCCCTCCACTCCAAAGCCAGCTGAGAGCCCAGCTTCTCTCCCCATGAAGTCTGCAGGTGGGAGCGACCTAATTCCCGATTCCTTAATCTCTCCGTGTCTCAGTTTCCTCATCTATAGATGCAGATCAGACCTCTGCCGCTTGGTTCTGAGTTGTGCTGGCCGCATGTTTCATTTCTCTCATATGATTTTAGTTTTGTTACACAGTCACTCATTGCACAAACCCAGTTTCTCTTCTGTTCCCTCATTTGTGCTTTGAAAATCATTCTTCCAAAGGTTAAAGCAGGAATTAAGGACGATCTTTTCCTCAGTTGTTAAAAGATATAATACTGGGTGATGAGGTTGTGTTTATGTTTTCTTGTCAAGATTTGTTAAAGACAGCTGGGTATCTTTTTAGCGACAGTTAACCTGTAATCCCAGCAACTGGGAGGCTGAGGCAGGAGGATCACTGTGAGTTCGAAGCTAGCCTGGGCTACATAGTGAGACCCTGTCCCAAGAAAAAAGGAAAAAGATACACAAGTCAGCCTAGGGTATTTGTAGAGAAGGAAGTGTGTCATTCACGAAGTGGCATTTACTGGCTTTTGTGGGTCTTCCCTTTTTACTTGCAAGGTTTCCCCTTGTGGGCGGGTGGGGATTCCTTCTGCTTGGAAGCATCCTATCTTCCCCAGGCTAAGAGCACTGTACATCTTACTCTTCTCCACTCTTAGAGTTAGGATTTTTATTTGCTAAAAGTTTTATACTTGTCGTGGGTTCTCTGTCGAGCATGTGGAATGGGGTATGCAGGGATGGCAGAGTGACAGAGCTGCGCACCTCCACTCTGCTCCTCCACAGATGTCACATTGGTAGACGAGAGGACAACATCTGCACACTTATTGTGTTCATTGACAGAATTGCTTTTCAGGGAAGTTTCACTAGGACTCCAGATGAGTGCGATTCTTCAGGGACGCCCACTTTCCTGTATCTTTTAAAACTGTATCATTTTTCTTTTCTATTAAACAAAACACACAGAGAATCGTATCCTTCATACCTTAAAGAATAGTGTTTCAAGGCCCAGCAAGGCGGGACATACCTATAATCCCAGAATTCTGGGAGGCTGAGGCAGAAGGATTGAAAATTGGAGCCCAGCCTGGGCAACTTAGTTGAGATCCTGTCTCAAAATTAAAAAAAAAAAAAAAAAAAGGACGAGGATGTAGGTCAGGGTGAGGACCCTCAGGTCCAACTGCTTGTCCTGCCAAAACAAAATGAAGCAGCTCCCTCCCCGTGAATCTCCTGTTTCTCTGCATTTTATGAGAATTTGGAGGTAGAATATCAACATTTTTTAAATGTTCCAGAGGTGTATGAGAAACTGCTGCTTTGTTTTATTTTGTTTTGTTTCATGTGGGGTTTTTTGTTTTATTTTTCATCTTTTTGAGACAGAGTTTCACTGTGTAGTTCAGGCTGGCCTTGAACTCACTCTGTAGCCCATGCTGGCCTCCAGTTCTTAGCAATCCTCCTGCCTCACCTCCCAAGTGCTGGGATTATAGGCATTTGCCACCACGCCTGGCCTGTTTGTTTTTGAGACAGCCTCCCTGTGAAGTTAATCTGGGCTGGAGCTCATAATCTTCCTACCTCAGCCTCCACCTGCTGGGACTGTGTGTGCACCGCCATGCCCAGTGCAAGAAACTGGTGCCTTTTTATCTGGTGAGAGGAATGAAAATGGTGAACTCACAATGGATCCTGCACAAATCCAGAAGATCATCTATACCTACCACGAGAACCTACATTCTAATAAGATAGAAAACACAGAAGAAATGGACAGATTCCTAGACACAGCTGAATTGCCAATACTAAATCAGGAAGACATAAAAATTCTAATTAACCCGAGACCAGTCAATGAAATTGAAATGTAATTGAAAACTTACCAACAAAGAAAAGCCCAGGCCCTGATGGATTCACTGTTGAGTTCCACAAAAATTTAGAGAAGAACTAATGATAAGAATGCTGAAACTCTTGAAGGAAATGGAAAGAGAAGCGATACTTCCAAAATCCTTGGAAGTCAGTATTACCCTGATTTCAAAATCAGAGAAGAGCTGGACCACAAATGAAAACTACAGGCCCATCTTCTTAATGACCATTGACACAAAAATCCTCAGAAAAACACTGGCTAATGTACCAATGTACCAAACCAAGAATATTATATGCCATGGCCAAGTGGGATTCATCCCTGGATGCAGGGATGGTTCAATGTATGCAAATCAATAAATGTAACTCATCGTATCTACAAAGATGAAAATCAAATGATTATCTCAATAGATGCATAAAAAGCATTTGACGAACTCCAACACTCATTCATGATAAAAACTCTGCAGAAAATTGGAAAAGATGGTCTCTGCCTCAATCTGATAAAAGCCAACTATGACAAGCCAACAGCCAACATTGTCCTAAATTTTTAAAAACTGAAAGCTTTAGCTTTAAAACTAGGAGCAAGACAGGGATATCCATTATCACCACTCTTATTCAATGTAGTTCAGGAAACATTAGCCAGAGCAATTAGACAAGCAAGAGAAATAAATAAAAGAAATAAGAATAGGAAAGGAAGAAAATTAAATTATCATTGTTTTCAGCTGACACAATACTTTACATAGAAGAACCCAGAACTCTACCAAATGACTTCTAGATTTAATAACCAAATTTAGTAATGTAGCTGGCTACAAAGTCAACACTTAAAAATCAATAGCATTCATGTACACAAGTAATGAATCCACATAGAGAAAAATTAAGGAAACTATACCCTTGACAATAGCATCCAAAAAAAAAAAATACCTAGGAACCAGTCTAGCAAAAGAAGTAAAAGATCTATTCAGGGAAAATTACAATACTCTGAAAAAAAGAGATTAAAGAGGATCTCAGAAAGTTGAAGGGTATCCCTTACTCAAGGATAGGAGGAACCAACGTAGTGAAAATGGCCATAGTCCCCAAAATTGCTATACAGATTTAATACAACCCCAATCAAAATACCATTAGCATTCCTCATAGAATTAGAGAAAATATTCCTAAAATTTATTTGGAACCAGAAGAGACCTAGAATAGCAAAGACAATTCTGGGCAATAAAGGGAAGTCAGAGGGCCCCATAATCCCTGACATGAAATTATATTACAAAGCTACTGTGATAAAATCAGCATGAAAAGATAAAACAACAACAACAACAAAACAGACCTGACGATCAGGGAAGCAGAAGATACAGAAACAATTCCACACATAGCCACCTTATCTTTGAGAAAGGAAGTATCCAGTTTTTATATAATTTCTATAGATTTTTCTGCAAGATTTTTTTAGGCATACAAAAGATATTATGAAACTTATATGGAAAGATAAAGTAGAATGAACAATTTTGAAAAAAAAGAAACAGAAAGAAAATGTCTACCTGCTTTTGAGACTACAGTAATCAAAACAGTGTGTTGATAAGGAAGGGATGGACAGGTGGATTAGTGGAATAGAACAGAGAGCTCA
>PVJX010022853.1:0-29250 GCA_004027295.1 Dolichotis patagonum
CCCCTCTCACTTTACAAAAGCCTCATTCCCACTTTCCCCCTTCAATCCCTCTCCTCTCCCTCATCCCTGCTCCCCTCCCATCTGGACGAGTCCTCCTACTCCCGCCCATTTCCTGCTCACAGGTCTCCTGCTCTCTCGTTTAGTGTCTAAAGCTGTCCGGTACCCTTGTGGCTACTCCAGCACCTCAGAGACTGAACACAGCTGGCAACTCTTAATGTGGCCTTGGGATTAGAAACTCTGTAAACGAGCTTTGGCAACAAGACATGGCAGAATTAGGAGTCCTGGATCATGAGACCTTTGGCAAATCCTTCCAATTTAGAAAATAGAAAAATTTCCCGTGGTCCAGAGTCCTTCTATGTACTTATTATAACCATCCTTCAAATTCATCTTCTTCTTTCCCAATTCTTTTTTTAAAATTTTATTTTGAAAAGAACAAAACCAAGTGAGAAAGAAAACAAAATGGGGTCATTCAAAGCAAAAGGATGGACATAGCACATGATTAAAACCACAATACAAGGTTATCTACAATGGTTACTATGATATCTCTTGTTATCTTCAATATAATTGTCTATATCATCAGGGATAGTAAAATTGAACATAGAAGTACATAACAATATCAATAAAAACAAAACTTTGGAGACATTATAAGACTTCAAAAGCAGGTAATAGTCAAACCAGAATGGGTATCCTAGTGAATCTTATTGTCTTCAGAGTAGTTGCCAATAGTCTCAGACTTGATACTAGATTTGAATAAAATCAGTCAAGACAAGACAGCGATCTAACAAACCAGATTCAAAGAAGATCAGTCATAATAAGACAGTGTAAGTAACACAGGGCTTCAGTTTAAGTTAATAGGAAATTAAGGATAGTTACCATAGCATATCCTGCTATTTTTGGAATAGCTGTCTGTGCCCTCAATCTAGTACAAGTAGACAGACTGGAACAGAATACAATCAAACTAAACAGAGTGAGTAGAACAACGTGGGTTTTAAATCATGATACACTATTAACAATGTCCTCTGCCTTCCTTTTTTAGACAATTCTTCCTCTTTCACTTTCACAGGGTGCATTGTACATTTTGGGTCCCACTAACTCCTTTAGTTTTTAGAATAGGAAGGGAACCCACTATTTACCTAAGTGGTTCTGAATCTTTTTACCCCTGAGCTTGATCTTAAGTTGTATTCCTTTACCTATAAAAGCCTCAAGGTTTTCCTTCTTTATAACTGAATAGTTCTCCACTGAACAAAAATGTCATGTCTTTCCAACCTATCTGCAGGTGCTGGTCGAGTTGCCCTATATCTCTCTGGTTTCCGGTCACATAGAGCATTGTTTTCTCAGATTTAATTTTTGGTTCATAAATCCTCTTTCAGATTAATTATATTTCCTATACAGAGCATCTTGATGGACCCTACCTCCTGATCTACTCTGCCTGTGTTTCTTTTTGTTAGTGTATCAAGGCCATCTATGTTAGAGATTATAGCCAACCTTCTCTGCCTCATCTCTGCTATGCTAGCTTTCTGCCATTGGTTGTCTACTTTTCCCTTTAATTCCACTGTCTGCCCCATTCACTGAGGCCTCTCTACCACTGTTCCTGAAACCCTGGTGTTTTTTTTTCTCTCTCTCTAGAATGTCCTTTAGTATTTTTTATAGGGTTTTATTGGTGGTCATGAACTCTTCCAGTTCCTCTTTGTCATGGAAGCATCTTATTTCTCCATTAATTTTGAGAGATAGTTTTGCAGGGTACATCAATCTGGGTTGGAGGTAATAACCTTTCAGGGGTTGGAATACTTAACAGGGCTTTTCTTTCAGGGCTTGGAATACTTAACTCCAAGCTCCTCTTGATTTGATGGTTTGTGTGGAGAAGTCTGTCATGATTTTGATGGGTTTTCCTTTATAGGTGGTCTGTTTCTTTCTCTGACAGCTTTTAATATTCTGTTCTTGTGATGAATTTCTGGGACCTTGATTATTATATGTCTGGGTCTAATCTGTTTTGGTTGGTGCTGGGTAGAGTTCTGTGTGCCTCATATATCTGAATATCATTTCCTTTTCCTATGCTTGGGAAGTTTTACTTAATTATTTCTGTGAATAGCCTTTGTATTTCATTTGTGTTTACCCCAGCTTCTTCACTCACGTTTTTTATTGAGTTATAAATCCTCTTGTCTTCTAGCCTTTGTTTTGTTACTTCATTGTTCCTTGTTATTTTTGAAATCTTTCCTTTTGCAATCATACATCGCAAACCTGTCTTCAAGTTTTGATAGTCTTTCTTTAGTTTCTTTCAAGCAGTTTTGCCAGCTTTCCTCTAATTTTTCAGCTGTGTCTTCACTAGATACATTCACTATTTCTTTCACTGTTTTTATCAATTCTTCTTTTACCTGGGCAAATATTTCTGATTTGAATTTCTCCATAGCTTTCCCTAGTTGCATGTTTATTTCATTTGATATTATTTCAGACATTTAAGGTGTATGGCTTCTTTTTTCTTCTATGTACATGGCTTCTAAGCTTTCTCGGGGAGGGCTGGAGCTTTGAGCCTACCTTTTGGTCTTTCCTTTTGTCATTTTTCTATATTTCCTTGCTTTGAGCAGTGTTCCAAAGCTTCCTCTGCATGTGTGGTGAATTACCTCTTGCACCCTCAGATCCTGGAGCAGCGGTGGCTCCCCCACAGGCTCTTGGCTCCCTCGCAGGGTCCTAACTCCCCTCTGCGGGCTCCTGGCTCCCTAAGTTGTAAGGTGGATGCTGGGCGTGGTGGACCGAGCCATGGAACTTCGGGCGGGCCAGGCTGCTGTCCACTGTTTTTGTTGGCGGGCCCGGTCTCCAGGAGGTTCCCTGCGGGTGAAAGGCAGACCTACGGGTCCCAAACAGTCAGGCTGAGATGCTGGTTTCCACAAAGTTCCCAATCCAAACAGCCCAGGCCAAGCTGCCAGTCTCGAGGAGGTTCCCTGCAGGTGAAGGCATTTTTCCAGCTTTCATTGGAGTTTTTAACTTTCTTGTAATCTCTTTAAATCTATTTCATGTATTCTAGATTTTTTTTTATATTCTTCATCAAAGGTTTCCCTCCTTTTTCTATGCTCCTCCATTCTTCCATCTGTGTCTTCTGCAGAGGTGCTTAGCATTTCTTTTATTAATCTTCTTATATCTTGCTTTACTTGTATTAGGATTTGTTTTGAGTTCTATTATGTCATGAAGATATTTCTTTAAGCCAGCTGATGCTGTTTCTGATACTGCAGGTTTGCTGCCCTTGATCTCTTCTATGTTTACCTCTCCTGGACCCACATTGTTTGGGTTGGCAGTTGGAGACATTTTTGTCATGACTTCCTCTTGTCATGTTTCTGGTTTCTTCCAGACAAGTGTATAGTGGAGGTCCTTTTTGTATTGGTTATGATTACTCTGAAGCATGCTGGCCAGGGATTTCTGGTTTCATAAGCCTGTCACTGGCCTCCTATAGACTGAAAATTCATGGATTGCTACATTTTCCACTTTTTACCTGTTGTGTGAAGAAGCAGCTATATTGTTTCACTAGTCCGTTACAAAGTCAATAGTGAATAATGTTAGGTAGTCTAGAAAATACTCTTTGCTTGCTGTTTTCTCTTTCTTGACGTTTGATGCCAAGTGGCGTATAGATTTTAAAGTAAAACTCATGCATATGCAGCAGCATTAATGGGCTCTCAGGGGCTGCTCTTGCTTCCAGCTTTCATCCTGCAATGCTTCCTCTGATGATTCTTTTGTCAGTCTGTGCTTGCAGTGTGTAATATTTACTCTCCTGTGTGGAGTTGGTGCATATTCCTAACACATGTTAGTTCCTTTTTCCTTCCCTGCCCTTCTCCTTGTTTTCCCCTTGCTCCATCTCTGTCCCTTTCCCATTTGAGAAAGATCTATCTCCTTACTTCCTATTATCTAAATTTTATTTTGATCTTTATTCATAGTTTGGTTTCCTCATACAAGAGAAGCCATGCATGATTTAAGTTTGCATGTCTGATTTACTTCACTTAACATTATGTCTCAAGGTGCATCCATTTTCCTACAAATGACTCCGTATTATCCTTTTTATGGTAGAGTACTACTCCATTCTATAGAAATGCCATATTTTCTTTATCCATTCATCTGTTGATGGGCATATAGGCTGTTTCCAAGGTGCAGCTATTCCAAGTTGTGCTGCTATGAACACAGGTTTGCATGGACCCCTGGAATATTAGGTCTTAACTCTCTTGGGAAGGTACCTGGAAGGGGGATAGCTGATCAGGTGGGATTTCCACTTTTAGTGTTTGAGGCACCTCCACAGTGGTCCCCACAGTGCCTTCACTGGTTCACAATCCCACCGGTGGCCCAGAGGGGCTCCTTTCTCCCAGCTGCTCTGGTCTTCTGCAGTGTCTCCTGCCCTGAACCTGAAGCTGTTTGTTCCTCTGTGCTTCACACTGCTGTTTCCACTCCAAATTGATGGCTGTGTCACTGTGGGGCATCCGCTGTCACAGGACATGTGTCACACCCCTCCCTAGGGAGTTTCAGAGCTGCATGACTTCACCCAGGTCACAAGGCACTCCCTCCTAAGGTGGCAGTTGGCCTGGAGAGAAGACACACTGTCACTCTCTGGGTTGGAAACGTCATGCAGTGACACTCAGGCTGCAGGCTAGAGAAGCCCGCTGAAGGGATGTGTCACTACTGCTCCTGGAAAATGAGCCACAACTGCACCTGGCAGTGACTGAGAAAGACCACTGGGCCCCCAGGATGCTCTGGGAACTTCAGTCACCTCCCCATGGATCATAACCCGTTCCTTCCCCCAAAAGGAGAAACAGAAAAAACACTTTATAAATGTGTGAGAGATAATGGACACTTAGACTTTTACTAACCATTTCACTTTTTTACTTTTGGCATTTTCTTATGAACTTTTATTGCCCAAAGCAAGTTTTTTTTTTTTTGTACTGGAGATTGAACTCACAGCCTCATACTTGCCAGACAGGTGCTTAGCTGCTGAGCTAACTCCCCAGCCCATATGTATGTATCTTCTTCATGTTTACATCCTTGTATAGTGAAGTAAGTCAGAGAAATTAGGATGAGTGCATCTAAGCTGAACCAGAAATGGACCTGCACTCACGCTTTGGGGAAGTGTTTACTCCGGTGCCCTCGACAGTGAGATATGTCTGCACTTCCTCAAAACTGCTGTGTCATGGTTGGGCGTGAGCAGTTCTCTGCCTGGTAACAGGGGCACATTCAGTGTTCTCTGAGGGTTAAGGGCCCTACCCAGCCTCGTCCTTGCAAATAATCATGTCACTGTCAAGAGTGTGGAAGTAGGTGTGGTGGTTCATGCCTGTAATTCCAGCTCTTGGGAAGCTGAAGCAGGAAGATCACCATGAGTATGAGGCCAACATGGGCTACATAAGTGAGTTCAAGGCCAGCCTGGGTTACAGGATGACACCTTGTCTCAAAATCCAAACCAAACAAACAAATAAAAGTGGGAATATCACGATGAAAAAGGTTGTGCAGTAAGCCTTTTTGATGGACATTTATTTTCAGTTACTTTTGGTGACTACCAAGGAATGGAGTGTCTGGGTCATATAATGGGCATGTGCTTAAAAGTTTAAAGGAAGTTCCGGTCTTTTCCAAAAGTGCCCATGTATTTCGTCCCCCATAGCAATGCACAACAGCCACAGTTACTCCTCGCCCTCTTCCAAATTTGGCCTTGTTAATCTTTTCAATTCTTTGCCATTCCAGTGTTTGTGTTTCACTGTGGATTTAACACAGCTTACTCTAGTGACATTGGTCCCTTTCCATGTCATCACTGACATTCTTTCATGAGGTGTGTCTTTACTCTTTGTTCATTGTGTGTGATTGACTCACAGGATTTCTTTATAATGAAAATAAGTCCATCAAGTTCTTTATCAAAAATATCTTTTGTGAATATTTCATTTTACTTTATATCTCTTGCATAAGCATATACATTTTATAACCAACTTGACAATTTTGATAAAATTCTGCTGGGGTTGTGATTGGAATTCCAGTATCGGGTCTCTCAGTCCATGAACAAGCTCGGACAGGGCATATTGGTCTTTAGTTTGTCTCAGGACTATATAGTACTTTCTAGTTTAGAAACCCTGTGTGATTTACTGTATTTATTCTTAAGTGTTTTGTGGATTGTGATGCTTTGGTATGTGGAGTTTTTAAAGATTTACTTTCCATTTGTTTGCTATGTTTATACAGAAACAATTATTGTGTGGATTTACTTTGGACTTTCTATCCTGTGATATTCTAAAATCTGTTATTCGGCCTACTAGTTGCTTTATAAATAGAGTAGACATTCATGTTCTACAGATAGGGTTTCTTTATATTTTTCAATCTTTATGCTTGCAATTTCTTCTCTTGTTTTATTGCATTGTTTAAAACCTGCAGTGAAGTGTTAAATATTATTACTGAGAGTAGGTATCTGTGCTGTATTCCAGATGTTAGGATGGAAGTTTTTGATATCTGATCTGCTATTTTTGTGTTAGTTGGGAAATTTCATAGTTACTCTTCATGTGATTGAGGAAGTTTACCTCAATTTATGCTATGAAGATACTTTTTAAAATACTTTCTACTAATCAATAGAGTTTTTTTTCTTCTGATGGTGCATTATAACTAGTTGGTTCTGAGACATTAAATTACATTCTTGGGCTGGGGATGTAGCTCAGTGGCTTAAGCGCCTGCCTGGCAAGCGCAAGGTCGTGAGTTCGATCCCCGGTACCAAAAAAAAAGAAAAAAAAATTACATTCTCATTCTGAAAATAATTTCTACATGGTCACATTGTAATATCCTTTTATGTATTCTGGTTTTGCTAATATTTTATAAAGAAACGTAAATTTTATGTTCTCACAAAATATGTGCAATTTTGTTTTACTTTAATGACAGAGATTTTGGTATCATGGTTATATTGGCCTTCTCTACTTTCTGAAAAATTTGTTTAATATTGGTATTATCCTATGCTTAAATTTTAACAAGATTCACTCATCAATCCAGCTGGACCTAGCATTTCTTTGTGAGATATTTGATAAAAAGTTTTATTTTCAGCATAGAAATTAATTCTGTGTTTTCTACTTTATTTTATGTCGATTTGGAGAGCTGTGTTTTTTAAAGAAATTTGTCCATTTCGTATCTTGTCAAATTTAATGGTAAAACATCTCTTAATATTCTTTTATATTCTCTTAACGTTCACAGAATCTTTATTGAAGTTTCTTTTTCACTTCTTATCTTGGCTATTTTGTTTTATTTCCTGAGCAACCTCGCTAGCGGTTTGCACCATGGCCTTCATGCAGAGATGATGGCGTATCTAAGCTGTCAGCTATTTTTCTGGTCGGGTCTCTTTCCCATGTCCGCTTTCCTAACGCAGGTGTAGGATGAGAAGTGGTGGCTCTCGCAGGAGGAACCTGGGTTCAGGTGTGAAGTGGACCAGGTTGGGCCCAAGGCACACACCTGCCTCCTCACACAGAGCTGCTCCGTTTCCTGGTACAGCAATAGTGGTTTCATTCCTTTCGCGGGAAACTTTGTGAGGAGAGGAGCCCCTGTGTGATAACCATCACCTCCCCTTCAGAAGCCAGCTTGAGGCAGACATAATGAAGATGCAGAACAAGATGTGCAGAGACAGTGGGTCTTGTGGAAAGAAAATGCCTTGATTCTTGCATCTTCTTTTTCATTTTTCTTAATCTTTTTCTCTGAACACCACATGAATGACAAAAATCCAATTTCAGGTACTCATCTTTGTTGATTTGACATTGGTAGGTACTAAAATCCCAGGCTGTAGAGGCAACTTTTCTTGTAAAAGAACCATGTTCTCTAGTGAATGCAACCTGATGGTTTCTTTCACAACACTGAACATACATGATATTGTCACTACTTAGCTTAAAAATTAATCTTGAATTTGCTTACATATTTATTTTTTATTGGTATGGGGGATCAAACTCACAACCCCGTGCTTGCAAGGCAGGTGCTTATGCTGCTGAGCTAAATCCCCCGCCCTGCGTACGTATTTATAGAAACTAATCTAATAAAGTCATTTGTATGTTATTTTATTTGGATATTTTCAAAAGCCGACTTGCTCAAAGAACTTTGAATTGTAAGTATTTCAGTTTTTCTCAGACTAATCTTTAAGTCTGAAACTGACTGCTACTCTCAGTGGCTAAATGTCTTCCATAATTAATGTAAATTAGGTGAAAGGGATATTCATTAATTCTTGCAAGGGACACCCTTGTAGAAATGTACCCTAAAATGGACACAATGGCATCTATGTCTCAAAATAGTCATTGAACCCTATAGATGGGTCCACCCAAATTCACCTACTATAGCTTTGGTTAATAACATTTCAGGATACAGTGCTCTGGTTTAAAAGTTGTTTTTCATTTAGGGCTTGAAAACTTTGCTGCATGCTTTCCTGGTCTTTAAGGTTTGTGTTAAAATTCGCTGTTATTTTCATAGATTTGCCTTTATAAGTGACTTGATGTTTTTCTCCAACAACTTTTAGTATTCTTTTTATGCTAAATTTTAGGAGCTTGACAGTGATGTGTTGTGGGGAAGTTCTTTTCTGGTACTGTTTGTGGTGCCATATGCCTTAGTTACCTCCAAGTTGAATTTTTTGCCTAGATTTGGAAAATTTGTGCTATGAGTTTGGTGAATACTTTTTTATACCTTTCACATTATCTTCTAATCTTTCCGTACCTCTTAGAATTCTTAGTTTGGTTTTTTAGTCATCTAGCAGCTGTCGGACCAGGGCTCCCCGGTTGTGTTGACTTGGGGATATCCACGGGTGAAAGGACACTTCTTTAGTTTTTTATTTCTGTCCTCCCACTGGTCATTTCTATTCCCCTGTCAACAGAACTTTTTGTATCCTGAATTCTGCTGAATTCTTTTCATGATCTCTAAGCCTTTACCAAAATGGTCAAAACAAAACCAGCAGATGAAACCTACCTGGGGTTGGTGGTGTGGCTCTGAGGGGGAGGACTTGCCAGCCTCACCGCGCTTGGGCTGAAGCTTCAGCAGCGGAGTAAACAGAAGCAAACTAAAAATCACTGAAACTAAAAGTCTCGTTTAGAAGGAAGACGAATTTCACTTGCTGTTACAGAAACAGTACCTCTCCAGGGTGATGTTGCTTAATTTTGACTCTTAAGCTTAAGTAGAAATTCCAGTGTAACTAAGTGATTATGTTTTAATTATAACCTACTTTTCAAACAGGGTATACTGGCAGCCATCCATGCACTTAATAAGTAGCTGTATCTCTGAAAAATGTTCCAGCTAGCCATGGTGACTGCACACGTGCTTAATGCATATTTCAAATTAAAGCAGCTGGCTCTGTAGATAGGTTAAGGGAAGAGCAATTTACACCCTTGCACTGCTCTTCTCCTGCAGTGCTTAGGTCTGAAAACAAAATAGCCTCATTTCTCACTCTAAATATAGCAATCTGGATACTGCGACCAGATGCTTTCAAAGGTGTTGCCCATTCTTTCCTATTCCCCAATGATTAGCTATCACTCATGAACATCTGTATTATATCACATTTTTTAGTGAATTGCTCTTCTTGGAGTTGGGTGGGTGGCAAGCAACACACACACGTACTCTTTACCAGCTCTGCCAAGAAACCATTCATATTTAAGGAGTTAAATCCCAAATATTCTGCTTATTTTGTGCTATTTTGGGGTTCAATGAGCCATTTTTTTATTCTTAAGGTGGGCAATTAAGATTTGATATTTTTACCAGTCAAGGTGACCAAGTCTTTTGGTTTGAGAATAATCAAGACTAAAAAGAGAAGATTAAGTGTATAATAAAAACTATTCTAAGCAGAATAAAGATAAACTATTCATTGAGTTCAATAAACAGATATTTTAAATATGAGAATTCAGCTCATCAGTAATTACACAAAGATATCATAAAATCCAATATATAGACAAAGCTAAATAGAAGAGAGATAGAGGAGATGCAGAGTAGAAGAGAGATAGGAGAAGACAGAGTTGGTAAGAAAGATGGAGTAGTTTCAAAGAAGTATGCAAATTTTATGTTTTGTTGTTCTAAAAATATGGCAATATGTATGCCAATTTGTTTCATTTATACTAATAGTTTATCTGATGTCTTCCAAAAGAAAGTTGTATTATCTGGGTTTTTTTTGTAAGAATGTTTTTAGTTTGTATCTTGTACTAAGTAACTAATTTGAAGATAACATTACACAGTGTGGTAACTACTGTTATTCTCATTATTCGGTTAGGAAAATTTTTTCATAAAATAAAAATAAAAAACAAAAGCAAAAGTGACGAAAACAGCATAAAAGTGTGAGAACCTGTCTGGATGAAGTTTAGCTTGCATAATTTTCTGATATAAATAGACTTTTGTCTTCTTGACAAATGATTAACCTAACAAAAATTGCTTTAAGTGTTGAATTTGGTTTTCCAAATGATCAAGTCTATTAAATATGCAACCTTTTTATACTTCATGGATCAAAAATGTTTTTATTTGATTGAAAAACAGAATTTTCCAAAATGTGTTCTGTGGAACACTGGTTCTTTTACAAAATGGAGAAAATTCTGCATTTAAAGATATTTCAGAAATGATAGACTATGTGTAATTACTTGTTATGGAAACTTAATTGCACTTATAAGCACCCTAAATATTCCTGTGGGAGAGTCTAGTCCATTTTGCCCGAGCCGACTTGGACACAGACCTGTGTTTGGACAGAGTAGCTTCCCTGAAATATAACTGTATCCAAACAAGAATTTAAAAAACCTTCTTGAACAAAACCTTCCAGTCTCCTCTTGCCTCTCTCTCTCAGGGTGCGCCGTGCTGTCCTTGAGCCATTTTCCTCCTCAGGTGGGTTGGGAGGCGGACCAGCCCCTCGGCTGAGAACGACGCCCTTTCTGACGCTCTTGATTAAGTCTGATCCTCCCCGCTCTGCAGTAATCTAACACCTAACACTTATTCCGTATGTGCCAGTCACCGCAGCTCTTTGGAGTTATCCTTTGCTCTTTCAGAAAAGCAGGATTATATGCAGTCATTCTGGTTTGAGGACAGAGCATTCCTCTTTCTCTTCCATTGTATGCTTTCATTTTTATCTGTTTTATAGGCTTCTCTTTATTGAGCTGGAAAAACCACTTCTGACCCTCTTCTGTCCTCCTCCAGTCAATCTGACAGTCATCAGAGCTTCTGTGCGCTGCCCTTAGTTAGGAAAATCCTCCTCTCCGGTGGGACCTGCGTCTGAAGAGCCCTGGGCTGTGTGCAGGTGAGAGCCGCGGGGCGGCGCAGACCCAGGGTGAGGCCGTGCGTCAACGCTGAGTGCCTGGGCGGTCACCACGGGCCCCGCATCTCCCTCCACGCCATAATCCACACGTCCTCCACCTGCTCTGCGCGTTCTGTGCTTCATAAGATGTCATTAGTTTCCCCTTGGATCTTCATATTCTTTACAGCTTCATATTTGTGACAGTCTATCACTTTCATAGACCACATGTCAGAATGTTTGCTACATCACTGTACTTCTTTTGATTTTTTTCATTTCTCTAAATGGAAATAAAAATAATCTTCTCAAAGCAAAGTTTGCTAGTTTTCAAGTCAGATAATTATGAAACTGTCCTAGTGCTTTAACCTACAGTAAATTGAATGCAGGGCTGATAATAACTTTTGCACGTTGCCGGCTGCCTGTTGGAAATAAACATCATTCTGAGGCACTGCACTCTGCTATTAGAGAAAATACAGCCCTCACCCTCTGCCCCAGGCCTTGCACATCAGTGTGGATCCTGCCACGGTTTTGTAGCACTCGGTGGTATTTTGTCCAGGTGCAAGAAAATAAAACCATATAATGAAAAACCAACCTCGGAGTTGGCGCGTCATCGGACTTCTCGGCCTGCATCAATGCACGAGCCAATTCCTGTAATAAATGTGCTTTTTGTATATGTCTGTAGTTGCCCCATTGGTTCTGTTTTCTGCCAGACTCTGGATAATAAGCTACCCAAAGGGTATAAAACGCAGTCGAGCAGTTTCACAATCTCTCGCGGTCTGTGGTACAAGGCGAGCTCATGGCTGGCAGTGCTGCGTTGGTCTGGAGATGGCCAGCCCGTGCTGTGTGCTTCTGCAAAGTGCAAAATAAAAGTAGCAATAAATTCTGTAAGGAGTTTGTTCTACTAATGAAAAAATATGTTAAGAATCATAATTTTTAATCATCAATTCTATTTTGCATATTGTAGTTCTGTTGATATGTTTTGTGTCCTATATGTTCACAATATTTTCATTTAGGTGGAAACTGGAAGCCATAGTTACTTCCTATGGCTTCCTCTTGGAAGGCAGGCAGAAGAATTCCTTTACTCATGGTTAGACACCTCGATTTCTGGGTAAAAACCGTTTGTTTTTGCCTCTCATATATGTTACATATTTACCATTTTGATAATTATGCTAACATGGATAATTATTGATACTTGTGTTATCAGTAACTTATCAATGTATTAATCAATTTGTTGACATATTGTTAATGTCTACTGCAGTTATTATGTGGTAATCACTAACATAGTGATACTCCAACCAATATTAATGGTACTGAATGCCAGTAATTGAATGCCTGTGATTGGTCAGGTCAAGCACCTTGTCAGTTATCACTGGTGTTTAACCTTCAAAATGGCACAGTGGAGTAAACAGTATTTTTCTTTTTCATATTTGAAGACTGAATTAAAGGCTTACTTAGTATTTCTGAAGTCATTTAGCTTGGAAATTACTATATGAGGCTTAAATGTGGTCTTGTTTGATTATTTGTAACTGCAATTCCACCTTGGTTTCCTTTCTCATTTGTCTTTATTTTTTGACATTCATTACTCCCTTACTCCTTAGGAGAGATGAATATATATTATTACTTCTAGTAGATTTTTAGTAGTAAAAAAAGTATGAACCTGGACATAATATAATTAAAATAGGAAATAGAAATCTTGCCAAAAATATAAATCACACAGAAAGATGAAATTGCTTGGGGGGCAAAGTTACAGATGCATGTGAGGGGTTAGGAGTATGATCAGTGGGCACAGGCTTATCTATTACTACTTCTCACTGTTCTCATTCGTGTTTCCATTGATTGCATTTTCTTGTGTTGCAAAGTGCAACACACCTTCAGGGACACTGGGAGAGAGACAAGTGGGTGCTGTGTGGTGCTGATTCGCACATGTGACACAGTCTTTTGGGTGGGAAGAGGCAAAACCTGACAAAAATCACTACGGGACAGGTTCTCTTACATAAGACCAGATGCAGAAAATGGATGAGTCACCACATTCTTAAATGTTTCCTATATTTCTTCCACCAGAATGGGAACTAGAGTAGGAAGTTTTAGGTACAAAATATTTCCACTTGCTCCCATGAATGGGCTCTGTAGGAGCTGATATAAGCACAGATGGCAGATAGACATACAGACAGGAAGTATTCAGTGAAACAAGGGAATAAACACCCCACACATGCAGTGCAATGTTTTCAGGTCACCTTTGCATTATATTTTGGTAATGCAGTTACGGGAAACTATTTTCCCATGAGAAAGGACATTTGTCACCACCCTTCAATGCTGTCCTCAATCACAGAAGAGCGAAGTGCTGAGGTCATTGTGAAGAAAGATGCTGACCAGTCGTGTCTCCCTGGGGGAACAAATACAAGCTGAAGGCATAGGGCACATAGAAGAGAAAGAGAGTTTTCATTGGTCCGTGTGTTTCCCACATCTAGAGGTGGTCGTCCAGCACCCTGCTTTACCCTTCACTTATTTGACAGTAGAAATGCAGTCCATGTCCTTTCAGAATACTCATTTTTTGCTATAACGTCATCGTCTTACCTTCTATTTAAAAATAACTGTCATCTCTAGGTCTGAGGCCAGAGAGAGCAGATGAGTTGAAGTGGAAGAACGTATCATGTTTTAAATAGTTAGATATTTTAATTCAGCCTTGCTAAATGGATTTCTTTTTGAAAGGGGAAAAATACTGTTTGGAGTGCTCAGATATGAGTCATACTTCACAGCTGATGGTAATTTCCATCATCTCACAAGCAGAAACCAGAACCTCTTAAACAGCTTCAGTTCCTCCTGTTGCACCTCACAGGAAGTAACCATCTTTGCATATTAAGCAGCACTGCCACAGTGATCATATTTATCTAACAAAAGCTCGGGAAACATAGGCTGAACTTAGCAATTAGGTTCCATCAAAATAAGAAATTTATATGTTTATCTATTTGTATAATTACTGTTCTTCAAGTCTATGTCAACTCCTAGGAACAATATATTTAAAATCACCTGTTTTATTTTATCTACAATGTGATAATAGATGATATATTACATGGGCTAGGAAAGGAGCATTTCTTCACAGAGTGAACTCTCATTCCAGACTCATAAGCTTAAACATATTGAAATTATTTTATTACACAGTAGAATATAATAGTCTATTTTTATTTGGTTATCATAGTTAGGTCTTCAATTTTAAATCATATAAAGCAAAGTGGAGAGAATATATCTTTATTAGCTTCCCCATTCCTGAGGCACACCTGGCACCCACAATTTAGTAAGGAGAGATTTAATTGGATTCATAGTTTCAGGAGCTTTGGTCCATGATCAGCTGGCTCAAAGGCAGAAAATTGTGGGAGGAGGGTCTGGAAGAGCAGAACTGCTTAGGTCCTGGCAGCTGAAAGCAAAGAAGGTGAACAGTACCAGAGACCTGAGAAACAGAACTTCATTTTATAAAGATCAGACACCCAAGACCCATCTAGACACAACATGAAGTGTGATTTCTTAATCCCAATGACAGCTTTTGGGCCATGCAAGCTTAACACAATCCAACGTAACCACTAGATCTCATCTCTCGTAAACTTGACACCCAAATATATCTTGTTAAACCATACTCTTTAAACAAGTGTAACGGTATATTAAGAATTCTTCCTAACATGATACAAGGATACTATGTATAACTGAAAACACATTATCTCTTGATCCAAGTTTCAAAAGTTCCAGCATTGCTAAAAAGTTCAAGACAAAATTTTCTCTGAGACTCAAGGCAAACTCTTAGCTCTGAATCCCTGTAAAATCTGAAAACAAGTTACATAATTCCAGGGTCCAACAACAGAGGGTAAACGTTCCCACTCTAAAAGAAAAGGAGGCGGGGGACCTAAAAGAATTGAACAAATCAAGATCCAAACCCAACAGGGCAAATATTAAGTCCTGCAGCGGCGAACCTGACATCTGAGGTATGAGGGTAGTGTCACGTGAGTTCCAGAGGGCTTGTGCAGCACTGTCCCCTGGTCACGCTGGCTACAGTCACACAGCCGCTCTCACGGGCTGGGGCTGGCTGTAGTCCTGGCTTGTAACTTTCTTCAGCAGACAATGCCATCCCTTTCCTGGTTGCTGCTTGTTTCCGGGTCACATTCTTGAGCCTGGAAAGCAGCCCTGGATGAGACACTGTAAAGTTCTGGAAGAGGAATGTAAGTAATGAGGGAAGAGGGTAGAGTAATAAATGCTTAAGTTATGCAAACTCAAAGAAGAAAGTGAAATAAAACAGAATAAGAAGATAAAACATGGCTGAACTTTTAATGTAATTTCAGTTGTTACAGAAGAGTTCTCTTACAGTGACACTTGAAATGTCAGTAACATAAACCTTAGGCAAACTGAGGGATGGAAAGCTTGAGCATAAGAAACTGAGAGTGCAAACAACTTGAAGTGATAGATGTGGGGTTTTGGAGGAATGGAAAGAAGCTAGAGTGAGAAGCAACATGCTGTGAGATGTGGTCCAGGAAGGAGGAAGGGAGCTGTAACAAGGAAAATTGAAGATACCACACACATGTAGAATATTGTATGTCCTTTCTCTTGGCTTATGGGAAAAGTGACTACACTACCTGTTACATTTAAGCCTCCAGAATGCTACAGCTTACTACTTACTCTTCTTAGGAATGTTCTGGGAACACACTACTGCAGCTGTTACCATGACAAAGATTCTCGTGATCATCTTCCAGTACACAGTTGCAAGGAGGTATCTTAAGGAGCATCTCAGGTGAGTGTCTAAGCACAGGATTGCTGGATTCTTGCCACACTTTATCAAGCCTCATTGATCATGCTGAACTACTTTCAAAGTGGTTGTATTAATTTATAGTCAGAAACATAAGTGAATTCTCTTTAACGATATTTTTGGTCAATTTTGTAGTTTGCATTTTTATAAATATTTTTTGTTAGTTCATGTATTAAATGTAAAATGTTGTTTTCTTATAGATTTAGTTCGCATTAATTTGATTACTAGGCAGTTGAAATCTTGTGGATTTATTTTAGTTAAAAACTTGTCCATGTACACTTTTTTTTTTTTGGTATTGGGGATCGAATTCATGACCTTGCGCTTGCCAGGCAGGTGCTTATGCCACTGAGCTAAATCTGCAGCCCCTCCATGTTCACTTTTATTGGTTTGTTTTATTATTAATTTTAGGAGTGACTTCTATAAGTATACCTTATATAATTACAACCATAACTTTTGGAGGAAAATGGTATGATAAACCCAACATTCACAAATAAATTTTATTTTTTGTAATTTTTGTTTCTTTAATTTGTTATGTTTCTCTACTGAATAGAGCCCTCAAAACCATGTTAAATGAAAACTGTGTAACATATATATTTGTTTTTGGAATTTTTTATTTGTAACTTCCAATCAATGGGTTTATTATAGGAATTCAAGAATAGTCTGCAGTTCGAAAATCTGCAAAGATATAATACCAGATTTACATTCAAATCAAGTAAGTATAAAAAGTCAATAGTAGTGCATCCTTTTTAGCTTTGTCTACTGTGACCAAAAGGTATAGTGAGTGTTCAGATTTTAAACAATTATTACAGTAAAACACGTCACTACTAATTCTCCTTGAGGAAGTCCCTTTTGCTTGGAACTCATCCCACCGTTCCGGCTGCTTCCTGAAGCAGTTCTGGAAGTCCTCTTTCATGCTGTTCATTGCGCTGATGTCCCGCACTGGTTGAGCATCTTTCCCCTTCGTGCTCACTTTGCCTTTGGGGAAGTCAGAAGTCTTGTGGTGCCAGATCGGGGAAGCGGCCGGGGTAGGGTGCGCTGTAAAAGTTTTATGTCTTCCCAGGACATAGCACTCGGCACTAGCAGTCACCATGTTTTGATCACACCTTGTAAAACACTCTTGAGGAGGACTTCTAGAGCTGCTTCAAAAAGTAGCAAGACCAAAGAGCTAAGTGTGTTCATACTAAGGGGAGTAACGGCAGTGTGCCATTAATTGTAATAAATTATCTTTAAATCACAAACCTATCATATATTTTGATCACTCTGTGCATTTTTGATTAACCTGTGTTCATATTACACAAGAGTGAGGCACAGAATGCAGTTTCCAAACAGGTACAAAGTGGGTGCAACTCTTCCAGTTCTTTAGTAATGAGCAACTCCTAAAGTGGAGAAAATCCCTTCTTTATTTTCATCTAGTTTTCTCGATTCATTACTTTACACTACTGTGACACCCAGAACACTCAAACGACAGATGGAGACTCTTCCTCCGTCTGCACCGGGACTCTTCCTCGGTGCTCCCTTCGGGCCCCAGCCTTCCCCTCCGTGAGCACTGTGAACCGCTCGGGGGCCGGGACTCCGCAGCCTTCCTCTGTGCAAACAGTGTGATCAGTGCACTGGACACGAGGATGGTCTGCCTCTCCCCTCCTGTCCTTTACTGCGGATGCTGCCACGCTCTAGTAAGATAACTCGCACCCAAAGAAAAGAGCTCACTCTGTGTTTGCTTGAGAGGAGAGCTATTTAGCACTGTGGGTGGTGAGCCACGATAAGGGATTAGAGGTTCCATGTCCTTTGTGGAAAGGGCCAGAGGGCAGGAAGAAGGAACCACTGAGCGTGGCTGGGAAGAAGAGCCTCAGCGTGCTGCAGGGAGCAGACGGGCTGCTGTCCGTTATCCAACAAGCCTGCGGGCTTTCAACGCAGACTCATCTACGTCAAGATAATGCCATACTGGAACAAAAATATGTATCAAGCTATTCTTTGCCACTGAAAAGTATACTAAAATGCATGTAACTTGACTAATCCATTCATTTTTATTTCCAATTAAAATTGGAAAAAGAAAATTGCTCTTGAGTCAGATCTTTGAAGTTCCATGATGTAATACTGATTTATCACAGTCTTTTAATTATCAATAACATCGGGGGCACTTTGCAACATATGAGAAATATCACTCCATGTGTATTTGTATTCTGCACGCATGTCTCTGCCTCTGTAATCAGAGTCTCTGTCGGGTTCAGCTGTGTGCACTGCAAACTTTACTAAGCAGAATCACTGATCTTATCAAGCTTCTTAAACTGTTTACTAAAAATTTGATGCCTGCTTTCTCTCCATGGTTAATCAGTGACAGATTTCTAACTGGTGTTAAAGGTGTTTACCACTTCAATCTCCGTATTTACAAACACGACTTGGTTTAAGCATATTCAGTTGTTCATATGCCTGGGTAGCTGTCTCCATAGTGTTGATTTACAGGTGCACTGATAGAGTAATACATGCCTGAATATAAATCAAAATAGCACATGATTAAAACATTCAATTTCAGTTTTGATTGGAAGTTTGTTTTCTGGTAACTTATTTAATAAAAACATGCAATTTACAGGAGGGCGATATGCTTGTGTTTTTATAAACTTCAATGCAGATAAGATGAAAGAGAAAAATATAGGAAGAAAAATGTAATGCTGTTAAATGTGGGGGGAGTGGTTGTCTACACAATCCTGAAAAAAAAGAAAAATGGCTCTTAATGAATCAGATGCTGAAATTTAGTCACACAAAACTCATAGTTGAAAAGAGAAAAAAAAGCAAGCACGACATTGGAAGACAGTGGAAACAGAGTAGTGAGAGGGGCCATCTATCAGAGGTTCCTAAAAACTTCACTGTCATGATTTCTGTAGGCAGAACAAAATGTTTTAGAGAATGTAGGGCAATATTGTCTTAAATCTCAGTTCTTTGCTATCATTTGCTGTCCTGCTTTATTTCAAAGAAATTTTAAGTTTTAGATAATGCACATTTGTCTCCTGCATCTTGGGAATGTGCTGTCTGCCTTGACTATTTTCTTATTTTGTACAGCTTCCTTCATTGCACCTTTTTCCTTTCATCTTTTTCTGCGTGATGAAACGTTTCACATAACCCTGGCCACTCCCAGCCTTCCATGATAGTGGGCCTTGAGCAATCTATCCATTGCTCTTCTCCAGGCCCTGGATGAGGCTCTGTTAAAGGTGGCAGACAAAATACACCAGGTAAATCAGAGTTCTGGATTAACACGAAATTTTTAATAGCAATGTGTTCTATGTACTATATGCGATATCCTTAAAGTAAAAGTAAATAATTGTTAGTTTTCTGAAATTCATATTTAACCTGAAGTGTTCTGTGGGCTACATCTGCGGAGCACTGTAACAGCGCTGCACTGAGTTACAGCCATCAGCCGCGGTACACGTCAGTGAACGGGGTTTCCACGGCGGAAATTGGTTTGTGTGACGACTACTGCATGGACGGAATGCAAGAGAGATATCTAAAATCAGAAAGCGTCTGCTTCCTGTTCCTGTGACCTTATGCTCTGCTGACCCGGAAGTCTTATTTCCAGAGGAAATAAGAAGGCAAGACTTCTACCAGGAGGAAAAAGGAAGCGTCCATGGCACTGGAAGCTGAGACTTCTGCCAGGTCACTTTGGGGTCTTCATGCCACCGAGTCAAGCTGAAAAACAAGTTATGGTCTTTTCATAGGTGATTGATCCAGCTACCACTGGTCCAGGGGAAACTGGACTAATACTCCATGACGGAGGTAAGGAAGAATATACCTGGTGTGCAAGAAACCCCTTAGGGTGTCTCCTACTATTACCACGCTCTGTTACAAAAGTCAGACTACAAACACCCAACCCAGGCTGGATGACAAATGGTCCAAACTTCCAGGAATGCAGGTATGAGTTACCCTGGCGAGTGAAGACCCCTGACCCACTGGTTTCCGGCTTAGGCCAAGGGAACACAGAATGTACCATAGAAGAAAGTAGCTAGGTATACTAGCTATGACCACATGATCAGTGAAAGAACGGAGGCCTGTAGTTGTCTTGGGTATGTATTTCCTGTTTTTAATACACTTGTGCACATACACACGTATTTTAGATAAGTATCTTTATTTTCTTCATCTGAAAGATCCATTGTTACTCTAATATTGGTATTAGAGTAACATTGTTAAATCTGCATTAAACTGTTTATGTTATGGAATATCAAGAAGCATAAGCATCACCTGAGGAAAACCTTTGACATCAGAATGGGTAGGGAACGACTGCATTTCTAGTCATATGCAGGAGAGGTGTGTCAGGGTAGGTAAAGTTACGAGCTTGCTATTTTATCTGGAGATTAAATACGGTTTAAGGGAACTTGTTTGATTAGCAAGTTGACGAGGGGCAAATTTTGAGAGTGGAATTGACAGTTCAGCAGAGACCCCAGGAAGTGAGGACGCCAGGACCTGGCGCTGAGAAAAGCCTCAGGCAGTGAGCTGAGCCAGTGTGAGAGCCCAACCAGTAATGCCACTGGGACAGGCCACCAGGCCTCTGGAGTTCAGTCCTCACCGTAACCAGTAATGCCACTGGGACAGGCCACCAGGCCCTCTGGAGTTCAGTCCTCACCGTAACCAGTAATGCCACTGGGACAGGCCACCAGGCCCTCTGGAGTTCAGTCCTCACCGTAACCAGTAATGCCACTGGGACAGGCCACCAGGCCTCTGGAGTTCAGTCCTCACCGTAACTTGCCCTAGTGATAAAAGTGGAGCTACAAGACATAGCCTTTCCTTCTGGGTTTTGGTCTATAAGGGTACAGCGTTTCCCTTCTGGGTTCTGGTCTTGCTGTGGACCTTATTCTCCCTCTGTGTTCCCGCTTTGGGAAGGGAATGTTTTTGCCATGCCTTGTACATTGGAAGCATTTAACCTTCTCGATTTTTGCAGGGCCTTGCAAGCTAACAGTCAGTCTTGCATCTCAGAAGTGACTTTGGACAGGAAAAAGATTTTTTTGAGAGTAGGAATCAAACTCATGCTTGTCAGACAGATGCTGTGCCAATGAACTATATCCCTGGCTGTGGACGGAGACTTTAGCGCTGCTAAAGCTGCTCAGGCTTTGGTAATTCTAGATGGACCTAAGGTGTTTCATACAGTGAGAATGACATGTGGCTGGTGGGTCAGGGGTGGAATGTTACGGTTTAGTTCTAAAATGGTCCCCAGAGCCTCACATGTTTGGGGAGTGACTGGACCATATGGGCACCGTAATCATTAGTGGACCCATCCATGGGGGAGTTCAGTGACTGAATGCGCTCTCAGGTCAGGGCCCTGGTTGGACGTGCATCACTGGGGAGGGCAACTTAGAGTGGACTCTTGCTTTTCTCCCTCTTTCTGCTTTTAAACTCTCGCTGCCTGAGCATCTGTTCCTCTGCCTGCCCCTCTGTCACCCTATTTCTGCTTTGGAGCCAGCAGACCACGGAGCAAAACCTTGAGCCAAAATAAATCCTTCTTTAAGTTGCAGGTGTCAGGTGCTGCTGTCTCTCTAACAGGAAAGTACCAGAGACTGCACCTCAGTCACATCCCACTGGTGACTCAAGCCTGCTCTGAGCAGTTGGTTAGTTTTTCAGCAACTTGGGTGAAACCTAGGATAAGTTTCATGACATTCTCTTTTAGGTTTAAGTAATCCAAAAAGCTGACTTCTTTAACTCAGCAAAGGTCTCCAGTTAGTAATTACTATGTTCAATCCAGACTAATGATCAACTCCTGTAGCTTTTAAATACTTGGTTTCTTTCCTTTCCTAGCGCAGGGCTTCTGAAATCTACCCCTCCAATGCGGAGGAGGTGAGGCAGCTTCTCAGTTTGCTCTCTCTTCCTTCCATTCAAAAGGTTGTCTGTTACTTTTTTGGCTTGAATGCAGGTGAAGGAAATGTGGAGAAGAGGAAATGGGGGCACAGAATGAACAACTTGTGACTCCTCTAGGATTCAGTAGTCTGTCCTGGGACATTCTGGGTTTGGTAAATGCTCCAATAAAAGAATTAAAAGGCATTTTGGACACTCTTCCCTTGATATGGATTTGTAACTTGAAGCACCCTTTGTTATGGGGGACTCCACCTATTTAATTATTTTTCATGCTTAACTCCTCAATGCTAGGAAAGTTGCTGGCTGCTTCCAGTCACTTCCGGCTGAGTTCCTTCCGTGATGCCTGTTGGTCTCCTGGAAAGCAGTGGATATGGGGACCATTCCCTCACATTAAGCACATGTGTCCACTTGGACACTTATATGTCCTGCTCCTTAGAAATGATGCAAAGCAAGGGCCCCAGCCTTCCTCTCTGACTGGCTGTGGTGCTCACACTTTAGATCCCCATGTACAAGTCAGTGTCAGTCTACTCTGACCCACAGCTGCAGAGCAGGGCGCAGTCCTCCTCATGGGTTTATGGCACCTCTTCCCCTTTCCAGCTGCTGTTTACCCTGGGTGGAATTCAGCATAAACCTCATTCTCCATCCTCAAGCATTTAGCTTTTAATGAGGATAATGAAACATAAATGCAATAAATATTTTTGAAGTGTCCCTTTGCAAGTCTTGAATTAGCATCCTGCCTTCAGTTTGGGAAGACTTGCTTGTTACCTGGAGTTCTTGGATTAGGCTGGTAATGAAACCACAGACTGAAACTATTCAATTAAAAATAGTGTTAAATTTATGTACCTGGGTTCTTTGATATTCTTAGAATTAACAGGTAAATGTTCTGGATTCACATTAAAATTCTGAACTGAGATAATATTCCTGGACACAAACTATCAACTGAGACAATGTCCTTGAGAACACGGCAAATTGTCACTCACTGATTCATGATTTGGTCTAATTAAAATGGATACTGGTGTCTTCAGCTTCATTTCTGAATCTATGGCTTTTGTAAAAGTAGTGAGAAAGGAAATAATTTATAGATCAGTGTGTATTTATTCACAGACCATTTTCCATAAAAAGGATACCTACATGGGGTTGTAATATGTAGGCCAAGCCTTGATTCATTTGCTATTTATTGTAGGAAAGGGAAAAAATTTAAGGGTGTAAAAATACCAAATAATGCATTGGCATTCATGGCGGGATGCTGACATTAACAAAATTTACAATGTTTTTGAAAGGAAGTAATGAGAAGTGCTCTGCAGTCTCAGTAGCAATGTATAACACAGCACAGTGAAAAACGGTGTTTTAGTTTTTATGCATGACCCCCACCAGTGGCGTTAATCCTGTGCTAGACCCTATAATTCCCCAACTGTTTAGGGTGAAGGAAAAATTATATTCTCCATCTTTCATGGAAAGATCATATATTCCAAAGCCTCTACAGGCTGAGAGAATCTATTCATGTATTAAAGAATAACAGCATGTGGATAATCTAGCTGTTTTGCAGTGAGACATTAAATTACAGATTTTCTTTTAGGTTCTATATTTGAGTATTTCTTGTGTATGAAATATATTCAAATGTGAAATTATTAATGTTTGACCATGTTTACCTTTGATGATATTAAGCCGTTAAGTTAATAAAGATTTTTAACATAGTTAAAAGCATTTGCCAACAGTGGAACTTTTTAAAAAACATTGATGTAGTGTGTTTAGGAGTTTTTGCAGAGACAGGAAGTTCAGGTGTTTAACTGGAAATGTTAGCACTGAGAGACCCTTACTGATTAGGAACTTGGAAGCTGTAGGTCTTTTTTATAGTGAGGACAATAAAAGGTCACATTTGGGACTGGGTTGAGAAGTCAAAGGGAGCCCAGAATTATGTAGAACTGCTCATCGTAGGCAAAGGTAGAGTGGAGCAGAGGTTGTGAAGGGCTTCAGTGTGACTGGGTGGTAGACAAGGTGGCCTGAGGATCAGAGTACAAAACCAGGCCAGGCAGATGCTGGAAATACTGTGCGGAAAGTGAATTCTCGGCCTCTCCCACAGGACACCAGGCAGAAAAGCAGCCTTGTTTGGAGGACAGAGAGATTTCTGAAACACTTTCTTTAGTTTTCCGAAACAAGGGATATGTAAGTTAGTGAGTACCCACACTGCTCCCAAGTCAGAGCAAGCTGTAGAGAGCTGAAGAAGCTCTCATTTTGAGTTCTTACTTCCAAATATTTTAATTTAACTAATTTTTTTAATGAGCCCGGGAGGGCAGTATTTTTATGAACTTTCCAGGTGACTCTAATGTGGGTTTAGGGTTGAGAATCACGACTCTGGATGAAAACGAAGCGGGGAAGAACAGGCAGAATGGTCACGTGTGTACTCAGGACACGGAGGTCACTTCTCCGGGTGGACATGTACACGCAAGTCAAAGCGCTGGACGAGTAAACGGAAGCAGAGCACTGGCTGCTAAGGATTTAACAGACCCATGAGTATCGTTCTTGCTGGCGATGAGTTTCGACATCAAATCCACGTGGGAGATGAATCAGAGAGACAGACAAAGTCACCTCAAGCTTTCCTGTCTCACAGACTCATACGTAAATGCTGGGTGAGCAGCAGTCCACACACGTATGTGTTGACAAAATGAACGAGCGAGCAGCATGAAATGGGTCTTCACCACAGGACCAGGGCAGCCCTGGACCCCTGCACGCTGGAAACCTCAGGGGGTCCCTGCCCCCCAGCTCCTGAGGACGAAACCTGCAGGCAGGGAGCCCAGCACTAGCATGACTTTAATTTTGGGGAAGAAATGTCAGGATCTCAGAATTTTATGTGAAAAATTATAATTTTTGAACATTAGAGGCCAATAACATGTTTTCAATATCTGTAGCCAGACATAAGTGAGGGCACACTGTGGCCGGGAGACCCTTGTTTGCTGCCTGTGTGCTCTGTGCGTCCAGTTCTCGGAGGGTGGCATTCGGTCCTTGTGCCACGACACCTCCTGGACCCTGACTCCGCAGAGGTGCCCTGGCCCGGCCCGTGTACACCCTGCGTGGCTCCTTTCTAGAATGACCCGCGTGCAATTTTCTGAGACCTTCAAAACTCAGTCACATCAGCACGTGGCTTTCCAGGATGACAATGGGTCCCGAGCTGCACACCTTACACAGCTGTCGTTCTCAGATTCACTCTCAAAATAGGGAGCCGGGGAGCCACAAGGGAACTGCCCAGCTGCCCTCCACTGACGCTAATTAAAGCAACAGCAGGAAGAACAACAACCGGTCTCAGTTTGCTGGTCAGTTCTTAGGGTTAAGTTGTGGATACTGCGAATATCGAAATAATGTAGACAGTGAAGTTGAACCTATTCTGGTGAGAAATACAAACACTAGAACCACCGTTGCTCAGGAAGAGAAGTTAGAAGTTCTTCATTTATTCTGAAGACTCAGCCAGCCATGTGACTTTAAAGAAAACTTACTTTTTAGTAATACAAAGTAATCACATCTCTCTTGAGAAATAGGTTCCTATACAGATGACATCTTGATCAGTTTTACTCTGCTGTTTGCCCTGAGCTCCCCACCACCTTCCCCAGATTCACTTTCCATCTTCACACAGACTGCCACTCTTCCCCACCACCTCTCTTTTATTTTGTTTTAAAAATTATTTATATTTTTTATTTCTTACACAACAGAAGCCATGCAACATTTAACCAATGTCTGATCTGTTTCATTCAGCATTATGGTCTCAAGATCTGTCAATTTTCCTGTAGGTAATTCAAGTTTCTTTCTTTAGTTCTTTCTGAGTTGTACTCCACTGCATATAAATGCTACATCCGTTCATCAGTTCACCCGCTGATGGGCACATAGGCCATTTCTGTAGTTCAGCTATTATGAATTGTGGTGCTATAAACATGCACGCTATGACATTGCAATATGATGTTGTCAACTCTTTCTGGAAAATACTAAAGAAGACTAGCTGGACAAAATGGAATTTCTGTATTTAGCTGTCTGAATCTCCCTACTGATTTTCTTAGTACTTGTCTTAGTGTACAGTTCCACCACCAGTGTAAAGGGGGCCTCTTTCCTGGAAGCCTCTCCAACATTTGTTGTTTCTTGAGACTTTGATGATAATCATTCTTACTGGAATGAGATAGAATCTCAGTGCTATTTTGATTTGCATTCCTCTATCAGTGAAAGATGCTGGACATTTTTTCATGCATTTATTGCTGAAAAATGTCTGTTCATTTCACTTATCAGGTTTTTGATTGGGTCTTTCATTTTTGAGTGCCTAATTTTCTTTTAGCTCTTTATATATCATAGAGATTAGTCCTCTGTTTGGGGGAAGAGTTGGAATAATTTTTTTCCCACTTGCAAGTTGTCTCTTCCCTGTTGATTCTTTCCTTTGCTGTGCAGAAGAATTTTGCTTTGATAGCATCTCACTTGTATTGTTGATATTATTTCTTGTGTAACTGGAGTTTTCTTCAGTATTTCGAGTATGATTCCTCATATCACATGGAAAATAACGTTAAAGTAAAAAGCCCTCTCTGGATGATGGAACATATTCACTTCCTCTTAAGCATGGGCTGAGTTTGTGATGTATTCCTACCAGGCAGTGTGACAGAAAACACTCATCATCAAGGTTGGTGTCACAGTCTCAGGAGCGCTGGTGTCATCTACTGCCCAACAGAGTGGAATTAGAAAGGGCCCTTGTCTACATTCATGAGAAATATCACAGAAACCAAAATTCACGGGCATTCTACATAATACGATGAACAAAAAATGTGAAGGATCTGTGAAGAAATGAGAGACAGAAACTGTCAGAAGGTAGAGAAGACTAAGAAGCAGGATGATTGTCAGTGTTGGATCCTGCATCAGAAGAAATGGAAAAACTGAAGATACATCAGCAAGCAAGTCAGTTAATAGTGTTCTGCTGATGCCCATTTCTGGTTTTGACCATGGAACTGTCTACTTTTGTTGGTGGCAATAAATGGATCAGCATTGGGAGAAGTTGAATGAAGAGATATAATAATTTGGTGAATTTTTTTTTTTGCAAAATTTCTATAACTCAAAAACTATTTCAGTTAAAATTACTTTTAAAAGATCATTTTGTAACTCACTGTTCTTCAGTGTAGAAATGTGATTAAGATGAGAAAGCTGTCGATAGATACCTGAGTTCACACTGCCTTTATCTTTCCTGTGAGTGCAGACAGGGTTGCTGTTCAGAGGAAGACAGGATGCTTTGAAGTGCTGAGACTCAGCAATCTCCAGTACACAATAGTTGCTGAATAAACACTTGTTTCAGGCATAAACACACCATGTTTGGTTTCTGTTTAAGTTGGAAATTCAGCACATGGGACTTCTCCTATCATTTGTACACAAATTGGTTCACCAGGTTTTATTCAGAAGGCTCCGTTGACTCCAAGGAATGAATCGTGCTTCTTCACATGAATTACCCTTTCCAATATGCATTTAAGCTTTTAGGAAAATAAGATAAACAAAACAGTACTAAGGATTATTATGTTTAGAAGTTCACATAAAATCTCAGAAAAGCTTTATAGCAATGAATTAAATATATGGGCATATTTTCTCTACAACCTACAGTAAACTCAGGTTTATTTTCAAGCATGAAAGAAGTGGTTATTTCTAATTGCTTAAGGTTCTTGTCTTGGAGTGAATCTCTCTGAGGGACGAGTTTGCCTTGGTTAGCTTGATATTGAAATCCTGCCCTGTAATTTGGCCATATGTAGCAACAGTGGTCATGGTTTCAGCTGTCACAGATTCTTAACACAGACAAAGCTCTGAATCTTGATTTCCTGCTGGGCTTATTTTCTTTATGAGTGAAAGTAAAGAGCAGATTAAAAACACGTAAAACACCAGCAGCTGGGTCCTCCATCCACGGGTTATGGAAACCTTATCATCTCCAGTTTCCCCTTAGTTTTTAAATCTCAGGGGTTTTTTTTGTTCCTTTTTTTCAAAATAAAATTAGCATTGGATTTTCCATTCTCTACTATCTGTAGTGTGTCTCTAACATAATTTTAAATTATGAAAAAACTTTCCTGGGAGTGATTTACCCTTTTCTCACACAGAAAAAACAATTTAAACAGTTATGAGGAAATTACCTTTTTGCATTTTTTTTAAGTTGCTGCATTTTGCCATACTCCAGATGCAATTTTAAATCATCAAAAGAGCTGGTCTCTTTGAATTCTCATATGTCAGCAAAAAGGCTCAAACTGCAGAAAGGCTAAAATTGCTGGACGAGCAAGGGATGGAAATTATTGAACACTATTGCAGCTATTCATTAGAAGGGTAGAGGACGGTAGTGTGGAAGGTTGGAGGAACCACGCATGTCACAAACATGCAGCCTCATCTTAGCCTGCAACTAGTTTACCTGGCAATTTATTCACCAGTGGAAATTAAATTTCTGAGCATGAGATTGAGAAGGGAGATACCAAGAAGACACAGAGTGCCAAGAATGCTTTCTTTATAGATATGGAATAGTTCCATGTAGGGAAAGAGTATTTTCCTTAAGTCCCCTTTTAAAGCTTCAACTTTATTTTTGAAGAAAAGGAAAGAGAAGAGAACGTGGAGAGTGGCTGGAGCACTGTGTGCACACAGGAAGCCGGGCTTGGCAGAGGCTGTGAATGGGAAGTCAGAGTGTCAAGTCCAGGCATCCATGGATTTTTGATAAGCTGACATCACCCATGACTTTGCTGTGAAAGTGGTGCCTGGTCTCTGGCTCCTGGATGTCTAAGAAGTAGCTGGGTGGCATCGTGTCCTCTTATCTGAATGGGGTGGAACCAGAAGGGAGGGAGCCACAGGCCTCTATAGAGGCTGCCTTGCAGGTGGAGAGTACTCAGCCTTCAAAGCCCAGGAACTGAGGACAGAAACAGCATTACAACACTGTACATAGCGCTGGAGGATCTGTGTGTGCTCACTCCATTCAGCCAGGGAAATAATGATCACATGGGAAATGAAACACTGAATGAAAAAATATTTAGAATTACTTAAGAGATTCCGATCCAAAAGTAGCATTAAAAGGACTTTTTGGAACTTAAAACATGATTCCTTCTGAACTATTGAGTCCAAATTAATGTCTAAATCTTCAAAACAGATAGAAATGACAATTACTCAGGGGAAAAAAAAAGAAACTTAGATAGTTGGTCCAGGAAGCCAGAGCTCTTAAAAGAAGGAAATAAATAAAAACACATGCTCTTTTTTTATACTTTGTGTTTCTTGAAGATAGGAAATAGGAGGCAGGTAGAAAGATCTTTCTCAAATGAGAAGAGGATAAAGAAATGAAAGGAGGGAAAGGGGATGAGAAAAGAATTAAGATGCTTTATGTACAGGCACCAACTCCACACAAGAAATGTGAATATTACATACGACAAGCACATAGTCATAAAAAGATAAG
>PVJX010022854.1:0-31757 GCA_004027295.1 Dolichotis patagonum
AGGGCAAAAAAGCCTTATTGATTACTTCAAGATCATGATATTTAACCTATAAGGCAAAAAGTACATGAAAACATCTGAGTATTTTTTAAAAATCATTTCCTTGTCTTCCAGCTTTCTTTACTGGTACAGTTTAAAACTACAGGAGACATACGAAATAACATCAAGTTTAAACATTTATTGTTAAATAAAATGCCTTCTTAAGAACCACAACAGACCTTTAGCAAATTATTGCTTAGCTGTTGCACTGCAAGCATTGAGGGAAAATTCAATCAATTTCTGCTATATTCAATTGCAAAAACTAAATTTCTATTCCTGAATAGGCTTGCTTAAAAAGAATTCCATCATTTTTAATGGTGTTATTATTTGGTATTATTTCCCACAGAGAATTGGTGTGGATAGAATAATCCAATTGCAAAGATTCTTTTACAGTGGCATTTCTTATTATTTGTTATTAGGTGGTCAGCATTATGCTATGCTATTTCTAAAGCATGGAAACATTTAAAAATTATCTAATGCCTTTATACAATTTCCATTACAAAATAACATCACTTTAGCAGGTTTATGCAAAACGTCTCTAATAAATGAGAAATGAGCAGCAAATAGTAGTGTGCTTTTGTCACTAAAAAGTCAAACGTTAAATCTTGATGTGAGTTTATTATAATCTGTAATGTATGATGCAAAACTTTATTTTTAGCTTTTAAAATAAAAAAGAATAGGTAATTGATGTTAAAAGTGCATAGACACATAGAATGTTAGATGTATAGAATTTAGAAATCCTGTCTCAGATTTAGAAATAGTCTGTACAACACATTTGCATCAAATACACATTTGCCAAGTATTCTACAGGTTTAACTTATCTTTCATCAGAAGTCTTGGGGCTATGAGACATAGAAAGTAAAATTTTGTGTAATTCATGATTTGTAAAATTGTATAATTCATATAAAAGGGAAAAAATGTAAGCATGTGAAAATTAAACGGAAAGATTTAATTTGTAATCATGCCAAAATAAACAGGTACTTTAAATAAAACATTTTTAAATAATCTTTATTCACAGTGGCATAAGTAAGTAAACTTTTTGCTGAACAAACAACTTTGATATTTGAGAAACCAAAAGACACAGATTTATAAGTGAGATGTTTTTACAGCATGCTTTGCCACTGAGGTGTAAGAGCGGGAGCAGGGTCAGAGATTTGATAGTAAGATTGATCCCCAAATTTTGCAAATACCAAATTACTGAATTTTTAAAAGGTAAACACATTGGAAAGTGTCAGGTTTGGAAGCAAACGCCAGGTCCTCTAATCACTCCTTATGATTTTTCTGAGAAGCTTATTCTTGACCTGAGAATGAATCATTTAGCTCCTAACACATTGTGTGTATATGTGTGTTTTTCCCGACACGTCATGGTTTGCAAGTAGTTCTCAAACATTCAGAAGGTCAAAATTTAGTACATCCTAAATGTTTTTCAGTTTGGTTTCACAATCCACTTAGAAACTAATCAAATAGAATTCATAGGTCACCATCAAGATTCAATGCTCCAGGTCCACTTGTAAGGACTTGTGAAATTTACCCCAAACCCAATGACTTGACACATTCATGCAGTAGAAAACCTTTCAGCTGTGTGAGTTCATGTGAGACACTGTTTTGTGCTGCAGTCGTACTTTCAGTTCTTCTACATGAAATGTCCATAGAAAAGATTTCATTTTTTATCTGAGATTGTGCAACAACAAATTTATAGACTTTTTATAAGTTTAAAGAAAAGTCATGCAAAGTTTAAATCCCAAGCAGAGAGAAGTGAGCATAAGAAGTCCAAATAAATTCACAGCCTAGGGCAGAAAATAAAGGTTGATAGTGATATATATATATACAATTTTTATTGGTTATGAGTGGTTCTATGATCATTTGAGTACTGTGTAATATTTTTCAAATTTTAGATAAGCATCGTTCAGAAAATTGAAAAGCCATTGTCCACATAAATACCATAGAGAATCTTGTTGATATAGCAGATGCGAGTAACCCCTTGAAAACTGAAAAAAATTGACATGACAGAGAAGGTTTGAAGGATTGAATTTCACTGGAATTCTGAGATGGTGTGGAGAGTTGGACAATCATTCTTAGCTACACAGTTTGAAGCCTTCGGGTGAAGGGGGTTGTGTGGAAAGAAAAACTGCACTTTGTTTCCTGGTAACAGAATTTGACTACAGGTTTTGAAGGAACAGAAGTTTATCTTAACTGACTATGGCAACAGAAGTGACTGCAAAGCAAATATTCTAACTTAATAAAATGGTACTCTTTGGAAACAGAATAGCTTTCTGAATATATTAGAAGGTAAAAAGAAAAAGTGTGTTGAAACCTTAAGTATCCAAAGATAGCCTCTCTTTACTCTGGAGTGACAAATAAAAAAGGTGAGGTTAAATCATTTTTCCAAAACTACAGGCCATAGGAAAGTCCAAGTGATAAAGGAAGCCATTAAACTTTGAGGATATTTCTAAAACAAGAAGGTAAACCTTATAAAGAGGAAGCCTATAAATGTGCTTTTTGAAAATAAAAAGCACATCAAGAATATCTTGAATTATTGAGAGGTTGCTGATTTATGGAGATGATACTGAAATGAACATTTTCTCTCCTAATATATGATCATTGAAAATTGTTGTATCAAATTGGTTTTACAGTTTTCAAACCTCCTCAGTGCTTTCCACTTCAGAGTGCAGATGAAGTTGTTACTGATTCAATGGAGGATTTACAAAGAGTTTTGTACTAAGGAGGCAGTCAAGCCTGAAAAAAAGTTGAGACAGTGGAAATCACAGAAAGGGAGAAATTAGGTTTTATTTTTTTCCTTTTCTTTCTTTTCTAATTTGCTGAATTTTTCAAAGTATTATAACCTTACTCTCAAATATTTAAATAGAACTGAGGGCAGAATTTTTTGATGACAAAGACCTTAATTCTAATGTGTTCATTTAGAAGCTCATCGGTGTAAGGAACAGTAGCCATTACGGGGCCCCATGTACCCTGCTGCTCTCCTTAACCTAATCTGTGTCATCATGTTAACTCTTTTCTTCATTTCTCTCTTGTTGAGGAAAATTCTTCATTGTAAGCAAGTCCTCTGCTGCCAAGGAACAACTATACTTGGACGCATTTGAACTTTTTATCCTTCCTTAGCATAATATTTTGATTCCAACTGGCATGAGAATTCTATGTTGTATGCAGGGTGTTCAAAATAAATGGTCAATTTTTAAAATTTTTAAAAAACTATTGTTAGAAAAGTTATGATGCAAACAGTTATTCCACCATTCTCGTCATGTTGTGAGCAGTTCTGGACATTTTCTTTATAAGTGCCTTTCTCGAGGAGTGGTTAAAATACTGTGAATGCTGCTTCAAAAGGCCATACAGCGGAAAGACAGCCTCAGCATTCCAGTGAGATCTTATTCACCCTACACACCAGAGCTGGTTCCACACAACTTCTAGTACTTCCCCAAAGTCAAAACGGCCATGAAAGATGAATGCTTAGAATCAGTCTAGGACATCTAGGCAGACGTAACACAGAAATTAAAGATGTGAAAGATTTCTAGAATTATTTAAGGATAATGTGCATTTTACTGCAGTTATGTTTCTAAATTAAGCACTCACAATATTTTGTCAGTTTATTCTTGTTATTATTGATTGTTAATTTTAATATGTGTTTTTATGAGTACATGATTGCATTACATAATAGTTAGCTTCCTTGTGGAGATGGGTACGTGTGCACAGTACGTGTTAACTCGTCTCCTTCTCTTCCTCCCCTTCCCCACTCTTAATCTCTTGGTCCTCATTTGCAAAAGATTTATCGCCTCATTTCTTATGATCCATCATTAATTTTATTTTACTTTATTTACAATTTGGCTTTAATTTTAATATGTTCTTTGTAGTTACAGCATGTATCTGTGACAGATTAGGAAAAGTAGGTTTGTATTTTAAATTGTGTGCAGCATCATGTGAGACCTCCCAACTCCAAAAGGGAAGAAAAAGAAAGGAAATACCCATGAAGTCCAGCCAGTGGTAAATACCTAGATGGATTTGTTTTTTACTTCATCAATGAGTTTTTATATAGGTATTTGTTTCAAAAATATGCTAAGAGAGGTGAAGTTTTGTATGGAATTGAGCTGCATTATTGTTTTTTCCATTAATAATTTGTGGATGCCCATCATCTGAAAATTTACTATCCAGTTTATTTTTCTGAAACTGATTCTGTAATAAAGTGTCTTTGGACTACCCTCTGATCCTGGTTAAATAATACATTATCTTCCCTATACACTGCAATATGGCATTTTTTAGTTTATTTATTCAAATAAACACCATTAGCAATAAAAAAGTCTAATGTCTGTGTCTCAGTCAACAAGTAGAAATAAACTTTCAGGCTAGTACCCTTAGACAAATGGAGGGATGGATTGTATTTACATAGCTTGAATTAGAGTGAAGGTTTTCTGTAGCTGATTTACAGTGCATGGTTTTTTTGTTTGTTTGTTTGTTTTAGTTATGAAACTATCAAGGACAAATATTTTTGAAAAGAAAAACTTGTTTTGCTTTTTAATGTGGCATGGATTAACAAGTCCACTTGTTATTCTGAAAGAAAACAAAATTGGTATAAAATACAAGATGTTACCAAGTTTAGTATTATTAAAGGCTCATGCGCCGATACCGCTTTCTTGGAAGTGCACAGAATGACCCAATAGATCTCTTGTGTGACTGCGATTCAGCTGGGCTTTTATTTTACCGCTCTGTTGCCTATAATAAACTAGGATTCATTCAAATGAGTAAGCCAGCTCTTCTCTTTTTAAAGCTGAGTTAGGCAGCATTTTAACAGTGGGTGAAATCACGGGCTGTTAGACAGGCTGCGGTGCCTACAGTGGTGGAGAAAGGACCGGTGCCAGCTGAGGACACAGAGGAGCGTGAGCCGTCTGACGTGGGCTGATGAGCCGATGAGCAATGTTTTCCCATTTTCTCTGAAATCGGGTCAGTTGTATCTTTTTGTTCATTGAAAAGGAAGGTTTGTGCTAATATCGATTGGAGAAATTTTATTTACTTTTTTGTTTTATTGCTATTTTAGAGAAAAAATAAGAAACATGAACATAACGATGAAACTGAATTTCAAAACAGGTTAGTTGGAACCTTACCGCAGCGAATCCGTTGTGTATTGTCTTTTAAGCTGTTGTTCAGAGTATAAGATACAGGTGTGATCTCTTGTTAAAACAATATTAGCACAAATTTTTTTCAAGAAACTAAGAGACGCTGTCTGTGTTACTATCTTAACTGTCTTGTGTATGCATATACTTTTTCCCTTTTCCTTTCGTTCCTTTCCTCTTTTTCCCATCACAGTTTGTCTTTTCTTTTGAACAGTTTCTTCCTAATTCACAGTATCTATTGTACAATTTCATCCTACTTACTTGTTCAGTTTTTTTTTACATTAGTGAGACAATACGATGTTTACACATATTGGTCTGAATAATTTCACTTACGAGTATGATCTCGACTTGCATCCATTTACCTATAAAAGTTTCAAGTTTATCCTTCTTTATGGCTGGATGGTACTGCATTATATAAAAAAATACATATCTTTTTAATCCATTCCTTGCTTGATGGGCACTGGGGTATTTCCAGGATTTAGTTATTACAAATTTTCTGCTATGAACATGGGTGTACACATATTGCTATGCTCTGACATTTTCAATTCTTCTGGGAAGATGCCCAGAGGGGAATAACTGGTTCAAATAAGACTTCTAATCTTGTTATTTAAAGGTAACTCCACAGTGATTTCTACAGTGGTTTCATGAATTTACATTCCCACCAACAGTGGAGAAGGTTTCTGTTTTCCCAAAGCCTTCCAGCATTTGCTATTGGTTGATTTTTTGATGATAGTCATTCTTTCTGTGCTGACATGCAATCTGAGTCCTGTTTTAATTTGTATCTTTTGAGTAATCAAATTTTTTGAATATTTTTTCATGTATTTATTTGCCATTTTGTATTTCTTCATCTGAGAAGTTCATATTCATCTCAGTTGCCCATTTACAGATTGCGTCTTTGAATTTTGGGGGAGGGGGATGATTGAAGAAATTTTAATTACTATATCTTGTACTCTGAATACTTGAAAGATAACAGTATGCTACATATCAACTGTTGTTATTCTCCTCTTACTTTATTATGAAAGTTTGCTTTATCTTTTTTTCATAAAATAAAAAAGGAAAGCATGAAGTTATTTAAGCTGTTTTGCAATATTAGAAAATATAGAAGAGTAAGTATTAAATTTTAAATAATATTTATTCAATTATTTTGTCACTCATGCAATTTTTCTATCAGGTACTGATTTTTGTTGCCAGAGAATAACTGATGAAGCCTACACTATACCACTTATTGTGTTATGCACAGTTATATAAACATAAATATGCCACAGTGTTGAGCGGTAGCACCAGACCATTCAGTCTTGACTACTGAAGTAAACTGACTACTGCAATGTACTAGAGTAAATGGTAGCTCTGAGATAAACTGAGTGGTGGATAGGCACTCTCACCACAGACGTGGTTATTCTATGAGGCACTGCTATGTGTAACCATACAGGTGTAACCATTCAAAAAATGTTTTCTGTAGTATACATACAATTGTATCTGTCATTTAAAAAAATATAAAAATAGAAAAACAAGCTCATGAAGAGTACTAGTTTGGAAGAAGTGTCATTTTAACAATAATACATAAACTATGAGGGTATCAGATTGTAATATTGGTATTTGTAGACAGATACTATTCAGCTTAACTAAATATTTAGCTTTGATGGATGAGCATTTTATTCAGAAGGCAAATAAAGTTGGTAAAAATGTGAATTTTTTCCTAACAATCAAATTCAAATGCTAGTCCTAATGCTAAATTCAAATGCTAGTCCAAATGCTAGCTAAATATTTAGCTTTGATGGATGAGCATTTTATTCAGAAGGCAAATAAAGTTGGTAAAAATGTGAATTTTTTCCTAACAATCAAATTCAAATGCTAGTCCATCTCTATGAACAGATGATTTATTACTCAGCATTCTACTTTTTCAAAAAGTGACAAAAGACAGTATCCTTGAATCATAAGCAAGAACGGATTTAACATTCACTAGTCATCATAAAATAGACATGCATATTTGCCATAAAAATGTGGTTTTTTACCAATTAAATTTCTTTCAAACAAATGGTGCCATTTAGTCATTAGTAAACAATATAGTTTCAATGATATGATATTAGTGGATTATAACATTTAGTAAATAATTCAATTCTACCAATCACATTGGGAAATTTAAAACAGGTATGCAAGTAGTCACAAAAAGATGATTTATTTTTAAATAAGTGACAATCACATCAATTTTTCTAGCAATCATTTACTATAACACTCAATAGTTAAGAATATCCTTTCTTTAGATAACAAAATAATATATATGATGAGAAGCAATAATTTTAAATATATACTTCTTTATACATTGATATATATTACATCTTATATTGTACATGACCAGTTTGCAAAAATGTCTGAAGTCACTAAAATATAATTGGAAGTCATTTAATTGTATTCTTTAAATAAATGTAGTATGTAGTATGTAAATTACCATAATTCTTCACTAAATATAATTTTTTACCAAAATACCATCATATACAAATGGATAATGATAAATTTTATTTATAGATTATGTCTAAATAATGGTATGACTTGTTTCAATATTATTGCTTGACTGCAACACCAACACTAAAAAGACATAAATGTAGAAAAAAATTCTTCAGTGTTTGAGAATACAAGAGATTTAATTCCATGTCAAACCTAACTTGTGAAACAAAGTGACAACTTTTATGAAATCTGGATAAGGATAAAAGGAGCACAATGAGAATTATAAAGTGCACTCCCAAATTTACAGGAAGGAGAGATTATTCTCCACATAAACATTATCTACATGAAATTGAGCCAAATTTTCACTAAAGCAATAAGTTGTGAAATCCAAAAATGGCATGGCTTTTTACTCTTTCTTATAAACTTGCTTAATATTTTGGAAACATGAAGGTACTAGCAACAAATATAGTTTTATAATACAAGAATAAATGAGTTGACTCGTGTTCTGCACTAGAAGCATCTCATAGGAAGTAACAAACCCAACATGGTGATGTTAAGGACAGAAATATTTTAAAAACATATTTTTGTGTACAGTGAAACATCTAAATGATTCATTTTATGTATTTAAGCATACAACACAATTTTATATGAACTATGCAATGCATAAGGATGTGTTAGACTATATCTATGAAGGTAACCACAAATTGAAAATTTTCTACGTCCTAGTGATATTGCAGTATAACATGTCACATATGTGCTTATGGTGTTGCTTGTGTAAATAATTATACTGCATTTCCAGTTGTATAAAAGTATAGCAGATATAGTTATATTCAATACATAATGCGTGATAAATAATGACAAAGGCCTTATTTCTGGTTTGTATATTGTCCATACAGTGCTTATCATAATTTTAGAGTGCACTTTTATTTAAAGTTTATTATGAAGCAGTAACCTGGGTTATACTTATAGTGCCCTCGTACATCTGACTTTTGCTGTCTCTTGATTGTATTAAAGTCACATAAAATGATTGACCTACATTATCTAGATTTTTATAGGTACAGTTTGTAATATTCACACTGGTGAAATCAATGATGTATTTCTCAGAATGCATTCCAGTCCTTAAATCACACATGATTTTATCTGTACAAGTACATTACTACAATCATTAATTAATATACATATCACTTCACAAACTTTTCATATATGAGAATGTTTAAGATAAATTCTCCTGAAATTTTAAATGTATAATATATATAATTAAACATAGTGATGATAATCTGCAATAGATTCTCAGGACTTACTCATTTTACACCTGAAAGTGTACATTTTTTATTCCCATAAGAGTTCAAAAGCACTAATAGCATAACTGACTTGCATTTTTCCCCTTTTCTTTTCCATCCTCTCCCTTTTCCCCATCCTAGTTACTTTTTCCTTTTGAAAAATTTCTTCCCATCGCACAATAGCTGGATGTCTGTTTGTGCTTTCCATGACATCTGACAGCAACAAGGGTCACAGTGAGGCAGCATGGTTGATAGCCAGACCTGGAGGTGAGTCTTTAGTTTATACCTCTGGGAGGAGAGTTTTCAGAACTTGAGAATTGTGTTTATCTGTCTCAGGCTGATGTAGGCATCATCTTCCTCTTGGGGGACAATAAAGTGCAGGGTTAAATGAGGCTGACCTGCTCGAGCAAAGGAGATGTCCCTCCAGCTTGCAAGTGTGTGCTTGGCAGAAGGGGTGAGAAGCCAGAGTCCCAGTGGCCATGGTGATGATAACCTTTTGACAGAAGAAACTTTTGAAGGCAGAGAGTTCTGTCCCATTGTCTACCAGGAAAGTCAAATGTTTGTCCTCAACAATTGCAGTGACTGTGGGCTGTCAGGGTCCAACTTAATAGAGCTCAGTCTATCTTAGCTATTCAGGCCCCAAAAGGTACAATTCATTTGTCAGGACTGACAGTCCAACTTTTGCTGAATCGAAATGTGAAATTCAGGAAGAATTGTGGCCAGTCATCTTTGGTGGGTATTAGACGACATCAAGATAGGCATGGTAGGTACCAGAAAGTTCAGAGGGAGGGCCTCTGTGGCTGAATGCAGGCAATGGCTGGCTGAAACCAGTTCAACTAACTGGAAATAGATGAGTTGGGAGGGGAGAGTGAAGCTATAAATGGCATCAACTTCAGTGGCCAATGAGAGTACCAAGGTGAAACTCCCAGGAAGAATGGGCTTTTTTTTCTTTTTCTCCCTTGAGATTCAGAGAGTTTTAGTTTCATCTTTAACTTTTAAAAACACTTTTGTCCTGCAGTGAACGACTATCTTTTTTAATGAATTAGTTCCTGTCTCTGATTTCCTACATGTGTGTTTTGTACCCTTGAACGATGGCACAACACACAAAGGTTGGGTGCCCCTCAGAAAGAGACCATTCAAATGCCTATCTGGCTGTGCTCCTTGTGAAGACTTAGGCGCAACTTAGCTAAGGAAGGTGCAAGGCCTCCGTTATGCCATGTGTGAATCACTAGGGAACTGCAGGTGAGGGCCCAGTCAGCCACCATGACAGTGCCTCCCACCCTTGGTGCACAGATGGATCAGCCTGTGGCTTATGCTGCCCATTCCACTTGCATATTCATTCAGCAGGCACTCAGAAGTGAAACATTCTAAATTTTTCTTAAAGGTGATCTTGATGAATGAGAGTAGATTTGACTCCTCTTCTGCTTGAGTTGAGTAGGACTGACATACAGACTAACTGGGGTGCCCTCAGGGGTCTTACTAGAATCAGTCAGGCAGTTAGACAGACAGAAAGATTATGTTCTCCTCCCTTTGGGGTCTTGTGTGAGCCACTTGAGGGGGGAGCCATGAATCCTCCTCCAGACTTCCAAGAGGACTCAAGAAATCTTGAGGGCACATCTTCATGTCAGGACCAGAGAGGTCCTTGCTCTGTCCATGGGGGCTATGACAAGTGGAAAAAAGAGGTCAGCGCAGTTGATCTTCCTGGCCGATGTATCCAATGCAACATCAAGCAGAAATACTGAAACAACACCCAGAATTTGGAAGCAGATTTACTTATGTCAGGGGGCATATTTGGATCAGCCCATATGTGGATTGATTGGGATTATTTCCAAAATATTAGGTTCTGATATTTGGTGGTCTAGGGCTTACACAAAATAAGTAAGTAGTAAGTACAGAGGCAGAAGGGCTTGTCAATTTGGGATTGGTTTATACAATATTCATCACGGTAATCAGTTATTTCTTTCTTATTTATTTTTTTCCAGCTACTTCTAAGAGACAGAAGCAACTAGAACTGGAATAGGAACTACTACCAGGGCAACTAAGAAACTGAAGTATACTGGCTGGGGGGAGGGGCATTTTATGTTACATTTTAGCACAATATAAAAAACTTTACACTTGTAAAGTTCACCACAGTGAATCTATTTGACTTTTACATACATCCTATTACCTCCAGTTTTCTAATCTTTCTAATTCTAAAAACCTGTTAATCAATCAGATAATTTATTGATGTTCTTTAGAAAATATTTGTACTGCCATCCACTTTCTTTCCACACAAAGGGAATGACCAGAAGTACCACTAACAAATCTTCCTATGGAGAAAATTTTTTCATTTGAGTGGAGTTGTAATTTATTGTTTTGGTTCATATCTATGTGTCTCCCAAGACCTCACATGTTCATAGGTGAGGCTTTGAAAAGATGATTGGATCACAGGGGTGGGATACTCATCAGTGAATCAGTCCATGGATGAACCTATAGCTAAATGTGATTCTGGAAGCATGGTAGTGGTAGGGGTGGTTGGTGCCTGTGAGGATGGCCTGCAATGGCCCATTTTCCACACTCCTCCCTTCATTCTTTCTCCACTCTGTTTGCCATGTTTTGAGTAGCTCTCCTCTTCAAGGCCCCTCTTTCCTGGCTTGAAAAGCAGCCAACTACAAAAACTGCTACAAACTATGAGCCAAAAGAAACATCTCCTAACTTAAATTCCGGATGTTGGATATTTTGTACAAGGAGTGAAGAAAGTAACCAAGATATTCATCAATAGTCTATTTTTGCTGGGCATATGAAACTTCCAGTTGATGGTAGCCATGACCTGAGAGATGGGGGCTGGAATGACAGGGCCAATGCCACAGCGGTTTGAGACACAAAAGGTTTCCCAGCCTGTTGTGCTGTCTCATTGTACTCCTACTTTTCGGCATATTCCTTTTCCAAATTTCAATGAATTGTTGAATCCTTCCCACACGGTTAATTTGCTAAATCTAAGAAATGTATGCAGAATGGTAAGTTTTAGATGTACAATTACTTAATTATCTCTTGGTCAATAACCCAGTTATACCATCTTTAATAGTATGCCATTTGCTATTTTTTAATATTTTTATTTGTTTCATGTAAATGTCATGATATTACAACAGAGACATGAAGACCCTACTGTGCAGTTCTCCTACTACAGAGTGAAAATAACTTCCACATGCCATATTTTTCCATCATGAACAATTAAGTATCTGCCAAGCTGCTGACCTTAAGATCAAAACCAGCTACAGAATCCACTCCTTCTGGGGACCCAGAATTGCAAACCTTTTCTGTAACCAGTGTGTTATTTGAAGCAATGGTTTAAAAACCTGAGTAGAGCATGATGCTTTGTGAACCATAAATCTAACTAAGTGTTGATTTCTTTCTTAATGTGACAATAGCAACCTATTTTCTGGCTTCTCCATACTTTTCTAACAAGGTGGAGTGGCAATTTTTTCTATGAAGACCACTTCAGACACTCCCATGAATTTATAAAGGCTTATGAAAAGAAGTTTTTCAAGGTATCTGCCTACATATTTTGAACACAGATTTCAGAGATCTACTTTTCCACAAAAATTCTAAAAACTTCTGGAGAATATGAAATCCTTAATTTAACATAGCATTTTTCTCATATTTTCCTGATTTCTAAAATTTCCTGAAAAACGTCCCCTAAATTCTACATGTAATTTACAGTGCATGGCCACTGGTGTGAATTATGTCATTGATATAGTGAACTAATATTTTCCAAAATTGTCTAAAAGATGAAGAGTAACAGACTATATATAGCATTGAGAAAAGACTGTAAGTGTGAATTATTGTCTGTTACCCATAAATGCAAAACTCTTTTGATCCTTTTTTTCTAAGGAAAAAGAAAGAATTAATATATCAAAGTCTGATGTATGCAGCAGGCTTTATTTATCTAATATAGCAAAAGATACCACTTTTGTCCCCGGAATCTAATTGGCACTATTACTGATTCTATGTCTCACATTTCACATCTGTTGTAATACTTGTGTTTATATAGGGGCCACATTGAGTTATTAAATAAAGATATGACTAGGCCTGTTACCAAGTTTTAAAAATTTGAGGTGAGTTCTAATCTCATCGGAGCAGACTTTTTATTATGTAACATTTTACTTTACCCACGTGACTCAGATACTCTATAGTCAGATACCATATATGTTTCTCTATGTCCCACTGGAGGCTTAACTCATACATGAAAGTTTTTTGGGGGGAGGGAGCACAGACCCTCTTTTCTCTTGCACGGTCCAACCTATTCCCATTGAAATAGGTTGGGATTTAATATTTTGTTTTAGTTTTCAGGAGGGGAATGGGATTGAATGCTGCGAGAAGCACCCCATATTTTGAGAGCATCTGTTTTCTGGCTTCTCCATGCTCTTCTCACAAGTTGCAGTGGCACTCCTATCTATGAAGACCACTTCAGACACCCCAGTAAATTCATGAAGGTTTATGAAGAGAAGTTTTTCAGTGGCATCTGCCAACATATTTTAAACACAGATGTCAGGGATTCTATTTTTCCTTATTTACTAGCAGACCTGTTGGAGGTGATAATTCAGCTATTTCTGAAGCTCATCTACTCTTATTAACGGATTATGATCTCAGATTTTTCACTTTATTTTCAGACTGTAAGAAATTATAACTTCCTTACTGTTATTGGGACTGATGTGAGCTTTAACATTGGGTTTTGAGATGATTAATTATTTTGATTTTAACATTCACTCTTTCCCGTGAGTAAACAGTAGGCATCCAGTTATAGTTTCTTAAGGTTTGATTTTTCTTTATGTGTCTCAAGTTTCATCTATCGTGCAGAATATCTTCCTTCATCGGTGTTTCACACTGAGGAATATTCTGAGAACCATACTAGAATCACGTGCAATAGGCTATTAACAGCATACCTACTAGTACCGATAGAATCTGCACTGCCAGCTGTCCAGCTAGTGATTCATTCCTAAATCCCATTTTAGAATTTGTTTACTAAGACTGTTCCTGGTACCAACTGTTCTAGATTGGAATGTCCTTGAAAATAGAATTTCAGAATAGAATTTAAGACACAATTATATACAGAATATTTACTGCAAAGTGCGCATACGAGCTGTTCCCTGTAAGAACGTGTGGGATGCAGGAACAGGCAAAATAGAAAGCTGACCCACTGAAGCATGCAACTGAGATTTCATGCAGGTCTACTCTGAAATCTAAAGCTTGATTGCTCCTTTATACTTGTTCCTAAATGAACTTTTGCAACCTTGTATTAGGCAAACTTGCATTAGGCAACCTTCAAGTAGACTGATAGCCACTCTCTCTTCCTAGGAAGCTCACAAAGTCTTTGTCATTTTTCCTCAGCTGAGGGCAATTCCCATTCAGGAACCAGCTTAGGTCACTGGAATTGGGGTGAGTATATCAATCTTGATGAGGGAATCTAGATATGAAATTAATATTCATAGCTTTTAAAAACATATCTTGATATTATGCAGATAAGTGCTCTTTTGTCCTGAATAAAGTTTCTAGCAAAATTAAAGCAGTTCCTTATTTTCTTTGCCTAAATGCCTCTCTCTCTGTCTCTGACTCTGTCTCTGTCTCTGTCTCTGTCTGCCTCTGTGTCTCTGCCTCTCCATCCGTGTCTTCTTTAGGATATGTGGAGTTACAATAGTAATATGCACAAATTAATAAGTTTAAATGATTTGACCAAGTTTTCTGAGTTAAAATTTATCTAATCAACTTAATCTACAGATATGTGAGTGACTGAACACTCTGATACCTTCTTTTGGAGCTAATTATTTTCCATTAAATTTTGGCACATAACTTAAGAATAGTGTTTTAAAACAAGAATCATTATTTTTTCTCATAATGGTCTGTGTTGCCTGGGTTTGCTTTTTGTCTAGCTTCATCACCTGGGGCTAGGTAGTCTAGGATAATCTCTGTTACCTAGATGAAAGTAACCAGGCTTGTTGGTTTAGGGAAATCTCAGTTGGTCTGGTTTATCTGTTTTATGTAGTCTGACCTATGTTGTTCACATCTTAGTGTGAATTTTAGTGTTCTGAAAAGAATGAGAGGCCAAGACTCAGTATGCAAGTAGTTTTCATCATTTCTGTATTGCTGCAAGTCATGTGGCCAAGACTAGAATCAATCCATTTCAACTTCTTCATGGAAAAATCTGCAAAGTCATATTGTACACGTAAGAGTGAGAAAAACTAGGACCATTTGTATAATATAATACTATGTAAAAAAAAAAGAAAGAAAAGGGAGAAAATATATAAATGCCAATTTATTTATGTACCAGTTGACTCAGACAATGTTACTTTAACAAACGGCTCTAAATATATTATAAATAATTCTGAATTCTGTACTTAATGTTTCATATATTAATAACATTTGTTTATGAAATGCATCTAGTTCATTGCTAAATATAGTCATAATCAAAAATCTTTTTATTCTGTAATTCTTGCATATTTTGACATTTCTTTTTTCTGATAAAATAGTGTGCAGGCTTGCTCTGTCCAAGTATGATATTTTGGCAGCATAACTTAGGAAAGTGGGATTTTTTTTTTCCTTCTTGAGACGCACAATATTTGGCACTCATTTGTATGAAGTTAGTAGCCACTGGTACTTTTTCGTTATATCTTTACATTTCAATTTATTACAGTTCGCTTTATAGTGGTCATATCTATCCCTGTAATTCCTTTAAGTTCTTTGAAGGGGTACTTTTATACATTATTATTTTGCAGTTAAATTACCCATTAAATGTTTGGTTCATTCATTTTATTTACCAGTTCTCAAAATAGAAAGTTGATTCTCAATTTTCTTCACAATTCATCAATAGAAGTTTATGTGTATTTCATAGTAAACTAACAGATTTAACAATATTGAAATTATTAATCAATATATGTTATTCTTATTGATGTAAAAATATTCTAATTTGGCAAGAAGGAGTCTCATCAAAATAATTTTCTAAATGCTTTTTGTTTTTTTAAGATAGTAGGAAATGAACCTACAGTCTTCGCAGTGAGCTACATTTAGTCTTTCTAAAATTATTTTGTTTTGAAGGCTGGGTCTCACAAAGTTACGGGGTTGTCCAGACTGGCCTCAAACTTGCAATCCTTCAGCTTCAGATCTTGAGAATGCTGGAATTATGGACATGTACCATCAAAAATTCTGAATGCTTTTTAGGTGACCAGAGGAGTCTAATCATATAGCATGGCAAGATATTCAAGGCAAATCTTATTCTTTATTTTTACCATACTTCAATTTAGTCATTAATCCAAGAAACTGTAATTCTGTGGTGGTAAATTTTTTTTTTAAAGCCACAACCTAATGGTAGCAACTCTTATTTCTTTAATTATTTCTGTAGCCTTAATTTTTAAAAATCTTTTCCTTATGCAATTAACATAGACTCAGATTCTGCGATTGGCTCATGAGTATTTTTCTAGGCCATTAATCTGTATATCACAACATTTCTGTGTATTTTTCACAATTCCAGCTGACCCTCTATATCCATGAGTTCCACATCATGGATTCAACCAACACAAAATAGAAAATGTAATTATGCATGTGATGGTTGTATTTCCATGGGTCATGTATACATTCTTCTTTTTCTTGTAATTATACTCTAACAAAAGAGTAGAGCTCTATTTGCCTATCATTTACACTGTACCAAGTATTAAGTAATTTAAAGTTTATGTAAATCATACAAGAAGTTTTGTGCTGGCTAGATGCAAATACTGTTTCTTTTCCTAAGAGATTTGACTACCTGAGGATTACCATATCTGTGGGAGATCCTGAAAACAATTCTCATGATTATGGAAGGTTGATTATACATTTCCAGAAAGATGTAGCTATTTATTAATGCTATAACATAGAATTCCTACATTCTTGTAGTGATTGACAAAACATTTATTTCAAATAATCATTCATGACTTCACTATATTCTTCTTGAGTATGAAATAATTCTGTTTCATAAATTATTTTTTAAGAATTTAAGTTTGTATTACATAATTTTTGAGTATCAGACTTCTGTCTGTGTTTATCTCAAAGTAATACTTAATGATCCATCTTCTATAAATATATTTCTACTACTTTTTAACCTACATATATAATTTTTTATTTTTTTATTCTTTAATGGGTTTAGATTTTATAATCTTAGTTGATACATACATACCTTTCTCTTCTTTTATGACTTCAATTTTTTTCTTTCATTTCATCATATTTTTAGCAGTGACTTAGCTCAGTGTAAACTAGCAGAAGTAAATGAAAACAATATTTTCTATGCAAAACGGCACCATTTTCCTAATCACATATCTGTTTTCTATCTTTTATTTGTAAACTTGAAAAGAACTTGAACAGAAGTCATTTGATATCGATTAACCAGTGCATTAATATAACTCCATTTTATTTTCCAGAATCACAGCAATGTGGGGAAGGAATGACGAGGTTATTTCTGGAGGCTTCACTATCCGAGAGGACACCATGGCAGTAGACCCACTGAAAAGTGAGAGTGTAGTAGATAGATGCAAAAGGAAAGAGCCAAGTCATGTTTTAGAGATCAAACAGTGATGGAAATGTGGGAGAAACTGAGACACGGTGGCTGTTAATTTAGTGTCCATTTCAGTGATCGAAACTTCTCATCATAAGGCTTTTTGTGGGATTAGATAAATTCAGTCTAGGACATATTTAGATTGTGACACTCATGAGCAACTCCACATAAAATGTAAATGTTAGCACCACTGTAAATTCAGTAGATAAAGCAATTTAGAATGCTAACGAGAGCATAGGGGAGAGAAACAAAGACAGTATACAGGAACATGCATATTTAAACTAAGGCCAGAGACAAATCAGAAAAAGAAATCTCAGAAGATGAGATCTTTTATTGTGCTCTCTACAACCTATTTCAGTTTGATCAAGTAATTTGCAAACTAACATCTTACTACATGAGATGGTAAGGCTCTTGGAGCTACTGGAGTTTTCTAATTATCTGTTTCTAATAAAAAGTTCAAGGTAAGATGCTCAGGGTTATGCAACCTGTAAATTAGGAAATATAATTTTTGCCAAAGAATCCAATTCCTCAACCTTAAACATGATATTTAAAAGAAAAATAAAAAATAAACCACCTAAAGAAACTTAAAACAACAATAAGGTTATGTTAAGTATTTATTATTTTGGAGGGAAGAGTGTTTTTAATTTGAAAACATTAATAGAAAATTTAATTGTAGACAAAAAGATGTTTTTGATAAAAGTTGATAATATCCACATCTATTAAAGATGAGGTTAAATACTTGACAAGCATGTTTGAGACCCTGGGTTCTAGATTCAGCACCATATGTACACACACACACACACAAACACACGTGTAGAACAAGAGAAAGAAAATAATAAATAGAAACAAAGAAATATAACATTTTAAATGACATTTATTCTTATAAATTTTAATTTCATATGTTAAGCTCCTACATATTTTTTAAAAAACAGTTGATATGATAGAGAAACACTAAAATCTCACAAAAACACTGAAAGCTTTAAAATATTATCATAACCTGAAAGGAAGTACAAGACCTATGGGGCTGAGATGAGAAATACAATTGGCAGCTGACATGAGCTTTGCCAATTGGAGCAGATGGTACAGATATGCTTTGGTTCTTTGCCACAAACTCCCTGGTGAGACACCGCAGTGTATGCCAACAGAAAAGTTGGAAGATGCCCTCCTACCGCACAGATGTAAGATTTTTAGGGGGCTTTCTTGCCGTTACATTTGGTCAAGTACCTTTCGTAATACATAATGTAAGGTTTTAAAGAAGAGTAAGGACAGAGGCACTTGCACAATATAATTTATCCTATAAAATGTTTGCCCAAACATGTTAAAATTTATGAACATGCTCATTCATAGGAGTGTCACTGGTTACAGCTACTAAAGTTTACAGTTTCCTATGGATTTTTTTGAATATATTATCAAAGAAGATGTTCTGGTTATTCTGAAACAGTTGTTCCTCCAGTGAGTAGAGTTCCATTACATAAATATTCCCCAACCAGGAAACAAGTCTACAAACTCTTACCATCAACCGATCAGTGCAAAAAGTAAGGCTAGTGTGTTTCTTTCTCTCCATTGAAAATGCTAGGATTTAAAAAGTTTCTATAAAACAAATTATTACTACCAAGTGGCATATCAAGTGCTCTTTGTTATTTCATTGGCTTAAGTCATACAACAATTTGCCAATTTGCTGTTGAATATGAGAGCATAAGGCTTCAGTCCAGCAAATCTGTTTCAGTGCCATTGGAAAACTATACCCAATGCAAAGTGAGAAAACACAGGGTATGATGTAACATGGTTTTTCCCAGAAACAATGAATGTTCTAGACAACACTTCAGCCCAAAGTAAGAAAACAGAATAAAATACGCATATTAAGAGTAAAGAAAGAGGACCAACCAAGAAAGAAACCAGCCAGCCTTCCTGGTAAGGGTATGACACTTGTACCAAAGGAGAAAAGTCAATCTCGTGTGAGCGTATCTTTGCAAACATTGCGTACCCCTGAGCCTTAGCAGCCGGTTGGTTATGAGGACAGCCTGAGTTAATAGAAAATAAGGTACAGGAAGCAACTAAATGCTTGTATTGTCTAGTTGATGTTGCAGCCCTGGGGCCAGTGATCTGAGTATCTCTTGGGAGGATGAAAGTATGCAATATAGCTAATACAGGGGATTACCTTCTATCTTGTCTTTGAAGTCCAATATTGTTTTCACTATTTTGCTTTGTTCTGATTAATTGTTTTGCTCTATTCAATATTCTGGCTGTGACTGGTTTATAGTGTTTTGTTTTTGGTTTGATTTGGCTTTACCTAATGGAATGGACAGCTATTGCAAAGATAACAAGATACCCTATGATAGCTATTATTGTTTTCCCAGTATCCTGTTCTGAAGTTCTATACCAGTTTTGCTGCATTGTCTTAACTAGCTTTGTTCTATCTTGTTTTGTTGTATTTTACATCTTTAAATTTAAACAATGAAGATTCATGAAAAAACAATGTAGTACAATATAAAGGAAAATGATTTTAAAACTCAGAGAAAGTTTTTGTTTCCCAAGAGAGTTTATTTCTCTTAAATTGCACACCCTAACATCACTAACAAACACATACCCAAATTTTATAGCTCACTGACAACCTCATAACATTTATCTTTCATTTCCAACATCCTTGAAACTTCGAAACCCTAATTTCGTTTTTGCCTTTCTCTCCACCTCTTTTTTATTTTTCTTTTTGTCCAGCACAGGCTCCAGTGTCTCTTACTAGAAAATACCTTCAACTTTTCTTTCTGATTCTATTAGTTGTCATCTGGAATAAGTTCAAATTTAAATATATCCAAAATATGCATTCTTTAATTTTATACAAAATTTAGTTAACCATGGTGGGAAACACACACACTAGGGTGACTTGGTCAGATATTCTCAGCTCTTCACAGTTTTCCTAGGTTCCCATCCCTTTCAGCATGTACCTTGCTTTACATATTAAATAGTGACCATTAGATGAGATGCACTTCATTTTCTGTTGCAAAATTTACAGTTGCCTGTATTATCACTTAACATTTTTTAATACAGAGTAAAAATATTTTTCCCCACTGAATGAGTGATGCACGTTTGGAAAGATAGCACATTTCAGAGCAAGTGGGCACTTTGTAGGATGGAGACTGACTGATGTTGTTGATAAACAAATGTTCCTGATATCTGCTGCTCAGCGACCAGGGAAACCAGAGGTTCTACACGTTCAGGGAAATCACCCCCATTTAAAGGAGTCTTCTTTTGCCACAAGTTAAATTATCTCCCCAATTTAAATAGGTAGAAAAGTCTGTTTATAATTACCTCAGTGATCTTGATGTGTATCACTATTTTTATTTACAGGTGTTTAATATGAAGAAAAATCCAGAAAAGATGCAATTATTTTAAAGAAGGGGAAATTTTGCCTTAACTTTTTCATTGGCTTGTCTTTTGTGTTGGTATTCTATTTTTATAATAAATATACAGCACATTGAAAATAGTTTATCAGAAAAATAAAGCAAATAAAGTAGAGTGAGGAATCTAAGAGGGTCAGATTTTCAAAAGGATTGGCATGGTAGGTATAGTTAAGAGCTGTTTTTGAACCAGCATTGGAGGAAGGTGATAGACTTAATTTTTTATTAATTAAACTATGCTTAAGAAATACAAGCCACTACAAGGGGAACTTCACCTTTGTACACTTAAAATGTATATGTGATGAGACCTGAAAAAGAATTTGTTTCCTGTGTGGTAAGTAGTGTAGCATTCATGTGAAAAAAGTGATTGCCCAAAAATAAAATCTTTACATGTAGATTATGCATCAAAAGAAATGTGATTTCTCTGCAAACACTAAGCTAGTTAATTCAAGTTTTTCAGTAAAGTATAATAATCAAATCTTAAAATAATTTAAATGTCCATTTACAAATTATGAACCAATTACACTTCTTTTACTAAAAGTTTAATAAATTTATATAAATAAAATACATAAATTTTAGTAAATTTCTTGTAATGAATTTCCATGAGTGTAAAGAACAATAATAATTGCCTCTCAAATGGATTTAAAAATTTAGATAGTAAAGTAGCTATAAAGTTACCCCCTCTTCATTTTTTCAGGCTCAACTAGGTCCTTTTTTTGATAAATATGGAAATAATAAAAGATACAAAGATGTAGTTAGAAAAGAGAAATAAGCTTTTGATATCAGATTGTACGACAGAGTGGCTATCATGAATAATAAAGTACTGTATTTTTCAGCCTAGGACACTAAACCTCTTATCTTAAATTATGTTACTGAGTTGGAAAATTTATATATTAAATTCAATTTGATATAATTATATATTGCCATTATATATGTGTGTGTGTGTATATATATATATATATATATATATATATATATATACCATTTATTATCAGTGCATATTTTTGATGTGTAACAAATATATTCTTTGTGGTGAATTACTACCCGTAGATACCACATCTTGTTCCTCTTTGCTTCAATTCACCCTTCCCTCTTTTCTCCTCTGTGTTTGTATGTGATTATTAAATATTATCACACTTTACTTCTTCAACTCAGTCTATAAGGATAGGGTATGGAAGAGCAAACATCTATAGACTTAATGTTGACATTTTTATTCATCTTTGAGATTATTCTCAACCTCAATGTTAGTAACATTTTTATGAAAATATAACTGGATATTGCTCGTAAATTTTATATCAATACATTTACAAGGGGAAAAGTGAGAGTATATAATAAATTCCACATTTATAAAGGTAGAACTCCGCATTAGAATTTGTTTTAATTGATAACATGTGTGCTTGGTGGTGACATAAAGAATGAGAAAAATGCACCCTGTTTTGACACCTTAGAAATAAGAAGTAGGAGTACCATCTGCTTTGGAGAAAATCGCTTTTTTCATCAATTAAATGTTTGTAAGCACTGTAAATTTTTCTCAAAAGATGTCTATGCTCCTTACATTAAAAGTCATTTTAAAACCAAATATAAATATTCATAAGCAAAATATCTAAGTACCAACAATGCTGAATTTTTTTGTCTGAGCAAGACTTCAATCAAAATGGAGCATTGTAGAAAGAATACCAAATTCCAAAATGAAGAAATATTCAATTGTTTATTATATAGTGTGTTATGAGTGGGCTTACAAATTTCAATGCTGCCCTTTTCATTGTTACAAAATCTTTTTTGTTGAAACATTGAAGAAAAGAATTATCTGAATCAGAGATTTAGGGAGAGATTTTAGTTGCCTACTAATTTTGGACAAAGATGCTTTTTAAAAACATTGTAGAATACTGTAGCAGATCTTTTTGTATCTGAGCTGAACTTGATTGTCTACTTTCTCGAATCTAAATTATTTTTCTTAATAAAATGTAGAGTCCATAATGATTCTATAATAATGACCTATAGATCTCTGTGTTTAGAATTAAGTGACAGAAGTACAGTGGTTTGGACTCTTAAAAGTTCAAATATGAATACAAATGATTGTATTGCTCAAATTTTTCTTAAATGTTTTCTGTTATATAAAATTTCTCTGCGTTAGTAATTAGCTGGAACAATATCATATTATGTGTATTTCATTTAAATTGGAGTTCATTTTTTTCCTGTTTTATTAATATATGGTTTCCAAGTTAATATCATATTTTCATATTTCATACACATACATTGCATATTTATAATATTCAAATTTTATGATGCACATAAGAATACTTTTAAGTATTGATTTGTTTCAATAATGCTTTCTTTATATTACTAAAATTGATAGCTATTCTTTTGACAGTTTTATTTTAATATTGTACTTTTCCAATTTATTGTTAATGGAGCATTTTAAAGAAATAGTTGCTCATTGTTAAAATGCATTGTTTTTTTCAGTTAATTATTTAGATAACATAGCACCTACACTCTTTTTGGTAAATTCTTTTTAAAACAACTGAATAGTTAATGGAATATGATCACTTTTTCTAAGAAAGTCAAGTAGCTTCCAAATATAGCTAATCTGGGAGAATACTGGAGGCAGTGGCAATTACATAGTTCGGGCTTGACAATTACTGCCTAAATTCAGTGACTCCACAGTGTCTATCACTATAAGGCGTCTGCTGCACTGTGTTTTCACAAAGGCTAATCTGTTTTGGTCAAAAAACAGTAAAACTCTGAACTTTTTGTCGTACTTCTCAATCATTTATTTTCACTAAATTAATCAGTTATGTTTGGTGTCCTCGTTGAATTAATTGTTGAAATTGACTAAAATCATTTAAATAACATTTTTTATACACAAATGTATATATTGATGAGGACATGTTCTGAGTACTTTTAAAGTTTTTCTTTATTTTGAATTATTTTGCACAAATTTAATGCATTTAATTTTCTTGAAAGTATATAAAGCTATATAAACTATTCCGGATGTAATGTACTTAGCACTTTTACAAAAAAATTTTGTCAAATACTATGAATTTTTATGCAGCAATGAATAGCTATTTGTAGATATGGCTGGGCTGTGTGCACTTTGTTCTCTGCAGCTACAATCACATGGTTTTAGAAATAAAGATGTAACCACATAATAATATTTATCTGCAGTGGATGATATCTATGTGAATTCTTAAAATTTAATATTCATTTGGATGAAAGAAATATGCTCTCAAATTAGAAAAAAAATTTGGAAATGAACTTGATATAAAATAATGAAATTTTTAAAAAGATTAAGGAATTAAACATTACACTGTAAAATATTTAGTTTATTATAAACTCGATGTAAACTTCCCCATTTGCTACAGAATATCTACTTTTGATTGATTTAAAATCCCAATTATAGAATTGGCCTTGCTAAAAAGAAACTACTCAAAAGGAAAGTACTAATAGTTTTATGAATGGACACTTAAAGTAGCTTCAGGAAAGTAGTACACAGAATGCTGTGATGATACATTCATTTTTATTACTTCAACTGCTTTAACTTCAAGGAACTGACCAAGTAACAGTCTTTAGAGTCTTTCATATCCTGCAAAGATGGCTGAAGAAGGGGAGATAGATAATTCACTAATTTGAAACTATTTTATTCTTAAACACAGAAATTAAATACAGAAAATTTTAACAAGTTATCAAGTTTCCTTGATGATCCAGCACATTCTGTGATACATGGTGCCAACCCTAACTAAAAATGGGCAAATACCCTGACCATGAGCACTGGAATTAGAATGATGTTTCAATGTTTAAATTTTTAAATGCTAAGTAAATAATGTTGAGTAAATTGTGAGGACCTGTGACACAACATCTAGCATCTAGCATGTCTTATAACCCAAATAATAGTGAATGGCAATATTTAAAGACAGGCAAATATTCATTTCTACCAACTTAATAAAAAATAACCCTAAAGCTTTGTGATTTCTGTTTCAAATTCTGTATTTCTCTTTTAATCAGCACTTGCAAATAGAAAAGAATGGACAGAGAGGAAGTCTGGAGATTAATCAGCAGAATGACAGGCAGAGATGGAACAAGAGTTGAGTCTAAGGATCAAACCCCAGGTGGTGGAGCTTGGCTGGTGCTGCCAGGATTCATCGCTGCAAGACTTGCACTTACTTTGCTTCCATAGCAACAGCAAAGTCCATAGATGCATATCCTTCTGCTAGATTAAGCTTACTGATTTAATTGAATAGTTATGTTTTCCTCCATAACACTTATTAATAGTGTTTATAATAATCTTGTCACTTTTAAAGTGCTGTTTCGAAGGTTAATTTGTATGTACGAAAGTGAAGTTTTTTTACTAAGGACTTTTACAAAAGTTTCATGCTATTAAGTTCACTTGAACAGACTAAAGCTGGTATGTGTGTGTATATTTGTGTATATTTACAAACTATAAAATGGTAGAAATCTATATAATTAAATGCCAGAATGTTATTAGACATCAAGTTGAAATATTAAGTGCTGCAAGTACAACTTGTTTGAAAAAAGTCATTATATGTACCTGGATCAGTTACAAATTGTTGATAGCAATTGACCAATTCATAAAAAAAAGAAGAAAATTCTCATTCCACTCAAAACTCACCAACTTAATTAGGTTGTATTTTGTCCTGATCATTCTGGTGGCAAGGCCTACATTTATTAACAAATTTACAAGAATGCAGGAATAGTTGTATTAATAAAAATTTCATGCTCATGAAAGGAGAAAGTGATACATGAAAACATTTCCTAAATGAAAGTGATATTTTGCCTTACAAAATTCATGACAACCCACCCAGTTCAAACATTGCCTTCATGCTTAAAATCACTGAGAGTGTGACATTAGTCTTTAAAACCATAAAGCGTTTATATACCATATATAAATAAAAGTGTTTATTTACCATGTATGCCATCACACATATACTTAAAACTTTTAGGTTTATAAATTATTTATTTGGTTTATATATAAATATATAATATTTTAATGTTGACCATAATATAAAATAATATTTGAAATTAATTAAAATGGGAAAGATAGTTCATTATATTTAGAACACTACAATTAGTTTGGACATGGTACTAATTTTCTCATTTAAATAGACACTAATTATTAATTTGTATCCAGAGAAACTTCACCCTTTGAAAAATCACTGATATAATCATTAATAGTACTTAAGTAGATATTTTTTCATTTTAACTTTTTATCTATTTCACAACTTGTAAAATAAATTAAAAGTAACTTTCTCTTAAATAAAACATTATCATTTTGTAATACTTAAACTTTCATCATACTGCATCATTTGGTTCATTTATATGCATACAATAAGGTGATTATTGGCAATGGACATGAAATTACACGTACAACAACAGAGGAAAGTGACGTTGGTGACCAAATGAGTTTTAACAGTTGATGTTTTTTAAAAGGCAGTTAGTATTACAGATTTAATTCACAGTGCAATGTTGAGTACAATGTATTTTCTCAAATTACAGAACCTTCTATAAAATTAGATCACATAAAATTTTAAAACATCAGTATGATAGCAATGTAAATAAGAGATAATTGTTAAATTACCTGCATGAGACATATGTATTACAAAGTATTATTCTATGTGATTTGATCCAATGTAAAAAGATGTGGTTTATAAGGATAACAATTAAAATTGTTAGTTGTAAATGTACAGTGTCTACCATCAAAGCTGAGTTTGTATCAACTTAATTTAGATTGCTATAAATTTAGGTCTTTAAAGTTTGCATACATATCACAAAAATATTTTAAAAATATGCATAGTAGGAAGTAAGAAGAGAACCAAAACATTATTAAACATTGCCTAAACACACAGAAGACAATAATAGTGGATATGAGGGACAAAAACAACAGAGCTGTATGACATAGAAAAAGTAGTATGTCCTTTCTTATAAAAAACACTTTAAACAGAAGTGAGTGCAACTCTGATAAAAAGAAACAAATTGGTACCATGAGTTAAAAAATAAAAAAGATAATGAAATAAAAAAAACTATGATCCAGTTACATAGTGTTGATGGAAAACTCATTTTATTTCCAGATAGAAAAAAATGAAAGAATAAGACGTCATTACACACAGAAAGCAAACAAAAGAGAGTAACCTAACTAACTGTATTAGCATCAGAACAGACTTTAAGTTTGCTACAAAAATAAAGAAAATTTTATTTACAAAAGCTTAAATTCCTAAAAACCAGATAAAATCATGTAGCAAATAGAACTTCCTCAAAATGTATGATGTGAACATTGACAGAATTGAAGAGAGCAACAGACAGTTCTCCAGCGATGACTGAAAACTGCACTGTTCTGCTTTCAATGTGTATACATGATGGATAGAACATCTGTCTATACAGGGTATCAGTAAGGAAGGAGATGACTTGTACAGTACTACAAATAGTCTACTTCTAACAAAAAGTATAAAACACTCCACACACTAGCACTGTACTCATTATTTTCAAGTGTACATGAAATATTTTCTTTAGTAGATCTAGCAGTAGATCACAGAACAAGTTTCAATACAGAAAAATATTTCAAACAGTAGCATGCTGAAAGGTAAAAGAAGTTCTATGTAAGTCTGATATCAGTCCTTCTAGTAATAATATTGAAAGTTCTAGAAAGAGTCATTAAAATACAAGAATTAATTATTTAAATCATCCAATAAAAAAATTTCTGTTTTCATATGTAATTATTTTACCCTAAACCCTAAATCACACACACACACACACACACACACACACACACACACACACACACACAGATGCATGCCTGTTGAAACTCAGGAACAAATACAGTAAAGTTGAAGAGTGGAAAGTCATCACACCCTGGCACATCGGGACCTGCACGGTGCTATTGACTCGGGGTGCCACAACAAGGAGCTCCTCCCCTCTCTGGGGGCCTGCTGTGATCCTGCCGTCGTGTGGGCTGAGAATCGGACATCTCATGTCGTCCTGCCCCACGTCCCCCGCCCCTCCCTTAGCAAATGGGGGCCAGTGAACTACACATCTTGTGAAAAGATTGGCTATGGTATTTAGTATGAGCTCCCCATATGCGAAGATAAGGACAACCATTTGGAAGAAAACAAGAGACAATATGGACAGATAGTGAAGATCTCTGGTTGTCTAGCTTTGAAATGTATGCTTTCTTATGTCCCGTTCTGTTCTGTTTTGTTGTGTTTAATCTTATCCCCTTTAAAATCAAATTAAAAAAAAAAGAAAGTCATTACAAAAAAAATGCATACTTAGATTCTAAAAATTAACAAAAGTAAAAAAATATATATGGCTACATCTAACATGCTAAAATATGTACTAATATATTTAACCAACGAAATGAAAAATCATGTATATTGAAAATTGCAAAAAGAATTATTGGCACACACTTGTAATCCCAGAACTTGGAAGGCTGAGGCAAGATGATCATTACGATTTTGAGGCCACCCTGGGCTACATAGTGAGTTCAAAGCCAGCCTGAATTGCATAGCGAGATCCTGTCTCAAACAAACAAAACAAACAAAAAAACAATTGGAAGAAATTTAAAAAGAATTTTTATTTAGAAAAGGAAAGTCACTCCGTGTTCATAAATAAAACACTTACACTGGTACAATGTCAGTAAAATAGCAGTAGCCCCGCTATTTTCACGAGGAATACATCCCCACATGTCCATGGATTGCGCTCAAATCTATTTAAGTTCTATTTTCTTTAGCAAAATATACAAATAGCTGTATTAAAGGTTACTTTGTAATTTGCACACAGAAAAACATCACTAACGACAGTAGCTAGCAAAAATAGAATGATATAGATACATTATTAAAAAGTTGTGAATATATGAGGCTATACTATGTTGAAAAGCACTTCTGGCTTCTCTTTCATGTATCTGGCTTAACGACATCAGTTCTCTTGTGCTTCGGGACCATTATTAAGTAAAATAAGGTTTGCCTGAACGCTGAGCACCGAGAGGCTGTGACAGTGGATTTCGTAACCACGAAGACTGCTCTGTGCGCAAAGGGTGGGAAGCCTGTCGCTTGCTGCACTGGACGAAGGGACAAGGGACGTTGGAGGAGCTCAGCAGACTGGGAAGCACAGCGTGAGAGGCCATCGTGCTAGGCACAGAGGTGCACAGCTATGAACCCGTGACTTTTTATACCAGAAAATTTTCTTTAAATATTTTGAAATGACGATGTACTCTGCATACCTGAAAACACAGAAAACTGAATCTGTCGTTAAGAAACTGCTATATTCCATTCTTTCACACAAAATAAGAACCTGATCCCTAAATTCATGTGAAATTGAAAGGGAACTCCAGCACCAACAACAGCCTTGAAAAAGAAGAGCAAATGTGTAATATTTATATGTTTCAGTTTTAATTGTTATTACAAACTGTAGTTATCACAATAGCGTGGCATTTACATAAAAACACACACATAATGGAATAGAATTAGCATTAAAAAGTGATAAATAAAACCATATAATTATGATCAGTTTATTAAGGGCAAGGGCTCCAACTCCATTTAACAGAAAAGGAAGATTTTCTTTTAAAATGAAGATAGCATAACTAGATTCCATGTGCAAAAGAATACATTGGATTCTATCACATGCCACGTAGAAAAGTGAACTTAAAATGTATCAATGACTTGAATATAGAAAAAAACACATACCTTGTAGGAGAAACCCAGTAAATCTGTATGACTTTGCATTTGAAAGTGAAATGAAATAATTAGCTATCACACACACACACAAAGAAAAAGGAAATATAAATTTTACTTAATAAATACTTAAAACCATTTTTGAAGCAAAATATCATCAGTAAAGTAAAAAGGAAACTCATACAATGAGAGAAGATATTTGCAAAGTTTGAATCCAATAAAGGTTTATACTGAGAATAGATAAATAACTTTTTTGGGAACCAGAGATCAAACTCAGGACTTTTCACTTGTCAGGCAGGCACTTTTGCGGCTGAGCTATATCCCCAGACAGACAAATAACTATTAACACACTTAGTATAAAAGAAAAGCAGCAAAATCATTTACTAGGCAAACCTTTTTCTAGAGATAGAGACTGGGGATTCATATAGAGTTTGGAAAGCAGGGGTGACGATTACACAGTACAGTCAGTAAAAATATTGAATAATGTGCTTCAAACTCTTAGCATGACACATCTGTTATAAATACATATATGTATGTTATAAATACAATATGTATGTTATTTATGTATGATTTCTGTAAAAATCCTCCATCCACAATATAAACAACAGTATAAATAGGCCTGAAAAATAAGAGTTAGATGAAATGACATTAGGGATTGTGATTTATAGGAATATAATTGTTTTGTTTTGTCTTGTTTTGTCTTGTTTGGTACCCAGGATCGAACTTGTGACCTTGCGCTTGCCAGGCAGGTGCTTATGTCACTAAGCTAAACCCCTGGCCCTAGAAATATAATTGTAACAAGTAAATAACAAAGTATTTTGTCTACTACAATATTCTTAATAAAACAAAAATAACACCAGTACAATGTTTATTTGTAATTTTTTTTGTAAGCATCAGAAGTCATAATAAAAATATCAATAGTGCTTAATTTATATTGCATAATTAACTTTAAAGAATATAATTCATTTTGTGTTTTCATTTATTTTTCATTAGTACATACTGATTATATTCACAGTGGGGATTTGGTTTATATGCACAGCACATCATAATTCATTTTATATTTCCTTCTTACCTCTTCTCTCCACCCCCTTCTCATTCCATCTCTGGATTCACTTTCCATTTTCAAGATATCTATTTTCCTGTTTCCCATCCTTGTTTTTTATCTTGCTCTTTCATCTGTTTATACTTTAAGATTTTCATATATGAGGGATATATGATACTTAAGACTTGTGATCAGATTTATTTCACGTAACATTGCATCTATTTTTCTACAAATGATTCAAGTTTATCTTTCTTTACACACAATATTACTTAATTGTGTTTGAATACCACATTTTCTTTATCTTTTCATCTGTGGACAGACATATAGACCACTTCCAGTATCTAGCTATTATATATTGTACTAGTTTAAGCATTTGTATTCATGAGTCAGTGATGACTTTAACCCTTTCAGAAAGATTGTTAGAAAGGTAATAACTGAGACAAATGGAATTTCTAGTTTTAGTTATTGAAAAATTTTCACCCTAATTCCATAGTAGTTTACATTCTCACTGACAATGTACAAGGGTTCTTTTTCCTCACGGCATGTCCAGAATTTGATAATTTCTTGAAGAGTAGTCATTATTTCTGGTGTAAGATGGAACATTAGTGTTCGTTTAATATATTTATTTTATAGTCATAGATATTGAGCATTTTTCATTTATGAATTGGTCATTTGTTCTTCTATTGAGGAGTATCTATACCTTTTGTTTGTCCTTTTTTATTGTCTTATTTTGGTAGGTCTAATTTTGATGTCTAATTTATATATATATATATTAGTTTTCTAGAGTAGCTGGCAAAATTTTGTTCCCATTCTGTAGATGGTCTCTTCACTTTGTTGCTTGTTAGCTTTGCTGTGGAGAAGATACTTATTTTGATATAATTCCATTTGTCAATTCTTGATTGTTATTTCTTCAGCAACTGGACTTCCAGTGAGAAAGTCCTTGCCTATTACTATAACTTCAGCAGCTACTATTTTGTCTTCTAATACATTAAATGTCTCCATTTTAAAATTTGGATCATTGACCCATTGATTTTCATTGACTACAAAATGAGAGGGATCAATCTATAGTCAATTTTCTGCATGTGTATAGCTAATTTTTTCATCAATATTTGGCTAAAAAGTCTATCTTTCCTTTGCCATATAATTTTTGATTCTTCACTAAAGGTCACATAGCTGTTTATGTCTGGAGTTGTTTTTGCAAACTATATTC
>PVJX010022855.1:0-30005 GCA_004027295.1 Dolichotis patagonum
GGTCCGGGAGTTTCGGGTCCCAAATGGACAGCCTGAGATGCTGCTTTCTGGGAGACTTCCTGGGCGTGAAGGGCGGGGCTACGGGCCCAAACACACCTGGCCCAGATGCCGATCTCCAGGCAGTTCCCTGCGGATGAAGGGCGTGCTTACCAGTCCCAAAGAGTCGCGCCGAGATGCAGGTCCGCGCAGACTTTCAATCATTCCTGTTCATTCTTTATAACTATCCTGGAAGCTGCTTTTATCATTCCCATTTTATAGATTAAGAGATGTTACAATTAAGGCATTTTAATAAATACTCTCAGATCATGCAAACAGAAACTCGTGTGGTATTCTTGCTCCTGCTCATCCTTCTGGGCTAAGCTTGTTCTTGAAGAATCACTACAGGGAGTCTCCAATGCAGTTTAGAGTGTGACATCTGGTGGGAGTGGTCTTCTAGTTTAGTGACACATTACATGTGATATACACTCATTCCTTGGTATTCATGAGGAATAAATTCTAGGACCCTTACAGGCACTAACATCTGAAAACGACCAAACTCAGTGCTTGTACACGATGTATGTCAATCCTGTGTTCTCTGAGTTATCTTACCTAGGACGATGTAAATGCTCTGGAAACACTTGAAATCTATCATCTGGGGAATAAAGACAATTTAAAAAGTCTTTACCTGGCCTGCACACGCAGTCATCATAAACCTAGTGACGGTTTCAGCCCACAGTTGGTTGCATCCATGGATGCAGAAGCCGCTAGTCGGGAGGACCGGCTGCGTGCACCAACCCACTTGCTCCGGAGCTCTGAAGCCAGGCTCCCTGCAGGCTGCGCAGCTAACGCTGCTGAGCGCTGCCCCCTCCCCACGCCTTCTCCAGCCCGGTCTCCACTAATGTTGATCTGAAGGGTAATTTTCTTGTCAACTGTATAATTAATGGGCCGCACACTACAGTGGCCCTCTGTTACTCTGCTTCTCAAAGATATATTTCAAAATGAATAGCTGTTTAACCGATCGCTTGGCAGACGTCTTCCCCTTAGGTGTTCCTGTCACTCAGTGTTTTCTCACATTGTGCCTCAAGTTGGCGGAATCAATTTGGGTATCTGCGCTGGGAAAGCCAGAGCAGCCTTGAATTAGAAATTCTTGGAATATCAGAACTTGTCGCCTATTAGCGCTGAACGGCGCATGGATCGCCCTTGCAAGCTCCTTGGCCAGCGCTCGGGCTCTCTCGCATTGTCTGCCACTTCTAATAAAGCGAGAAGAGGTCTTTTGCGGTGGCTTTAAGATAATGCCTTGTGTGGCCTGTGTGTCAGCTCTTCCACAGCCATCAAAGCATTTACTTTGCCATTCCGTGTGCAGTGGCTCAAAATGGGACTGCGACAAGAGGATTTCAAAACTGCTGACAGCTCTGGGAACGTGAGCTTGAGGGAAATATGCATACATTTATTAAAGAAGGGACTTCTGACACCCCAGAGGGGCGCTGCGGAGATGGCTTTTGGGAAAGCAGAGTTTTAGCACGAGATTATAATGTGGGGAATTTGGTAAATAATTGGAATCATCCGCAGTTGTCCCAGCCTCTTGCCCTACCCAGTACTGGTTGAAGAGGAAGAGATACAAGAAATGATCAATATATATAGTGAATATTTACGTTTTAAAACAATCATCATAGTCAAAGATACATGGTTATTGATCCCCCTCAAAATACATTCCCTCATTTCAGACACATTTATCCCTTCATTCTAGCCACTTTCTGAAGCACTTCTGCAAGTCATCTATTGGAAGGGTCTTTGTGAGCTGAATCAGATGCAGTACCTGCTGACTGGTACTGCTGCCAGGTGCCATCCAACTGAAATGCAGGCTCATAAAAACGTGACCACGTGCCCACTTGCACTTTGTTCTCTCCATCTGGCATTACATGACTTTGGCTCATCCCCAAAGTCAAAATGACCTCGAAAGCTCTATGTTTTAAATTAATTCAGGACACTGGGGCAGCCATGACAGTGGAACTAAAAACACTCAAGAAAGAAGACTTCTAGAATTTCTTCAGAAAGTGGCAAGAACAATGGAATAAGTGTGTTTTGAAGTAAGGATAAGAATTTTTAGGATTAATGACATTGTGTCTTTACTGTAATGAAATTTTATTTAAACTTACTGTACTCTTTTTAGCCACACCTTATATATGGGACAGAAGACAAGAATCTGAGACCAGATGCATCCTTCCTTGGGCCTTGGGATAGTTGGGAGGCAGGTGAAGTGGAGGAAGTTTGTTAAATGAGGGACTGGAAAAGACATTGGTGGGCCAGCTCTTGACTTCTGACTTACTCTAGAGGTCGTCTGAAGAGATACCATAGCACTATGACCTCCTGTATCTCTGAGTGTCTAGTCACAAGACTGCTCAGGTTTTGAACTTGGGGACATGCTGAGAGTACTATGGGTTAATCTCTAGGGGGCATTCTCAATTTACAAGTGACAGATATGGAAATAGATACTCTGGTTTCTTCTTCCTCCATGGGAAATTCACAGACTGAATCCACATGATGTTCCAGAAGGACCCGGTGAGGCTGAGCCCATTCTTCTATTATAGCAAGACATGGGCGACAGCCCTATTTTATCTCTGTCAAAGCAGCACAGCTCACAATAGCTGAATCAAGAAGTGGTTCGTACATCCACCAGCAGATGAATGGATAAAGAAAACGTGGTGTGCCAGGGATACAGCTCAGAACCTGGCACAGAACCTGCCTGGCAAGAGCAAGATCTTGAGTTCAATTTCTGGATCCTGAGTTCAATTCCTGGTACCAGATTTTAAAAAAAGAAAGAAAAAGAAAAACATGATATACAGCGTATATCCAAGAGTCCTATTTAGCCATAAAGAAGGATAGGTGGACCCTGAGATCACAATGCTAAGTGAAATAGATACAAGAGGTTAACTTCCCTGTGGTTTCTCTCATATGAGAAACCTAAAATGTAAAAAAAAAATTAAAAAGCAAGATGAAAGTTGATAGGAAGCTCTATAGTCTCTATGGACAAAATAGGTGAGTTTTACCTCGTCACTCAAGGTTCTTTCCCTGCAGCCCGAGCTGTCACAACTGGCATCACAAAAGCGATATGGTCACACCACATCTCTTTGGCACCAAAAATCACTCTCTTTCTGCCTCCCCAGCCTCTAACACACACAGATTCCAAATGTGAGGAGATTATTGCCCCATGGGCCCACCCTTGATGATGGTGGATGGAAACTCCTGGGTGGACGTTTTGCGTGATCAAGAGACTCTCAGAGAGTCTAGACCCTAGGTGTCTTCTGGAGGGACCGTCTCACAAGCATACTCCTCTATCCACTCTCTTGCTTTCTTGGTGCACTCATCCCATCTTTCAAAACAAAACAATGATCCAAATCCACCTGGATGCCGCACCTGTCTTAGCCTGTGCTCTCCTGAGGAATGGAAGCACTGGTTGCCACAGGAGAGTCTCTGGAAAGTAGAGTCTCAAGATGGGGTTCAGGAACTCATCTCTCACACATCAGTTGGAAGCAACCTAGACTCCATTTCTGGGGTGAGTGGAGTGCTGGTAATCCTTGGTCTACAGAAGCTTCACGGTGACCAGGACTCCAGTGCATGGTAAATTGAGACGAGTTTCAAGTCAATGTGTTTACTTCCAGCAGGGCCATTAGTAAGTGAGATACCACTAGGGTTTGGATATGGATAGTGTCCCCAGAAGGTCCATGTGTTTAAGCTCTGGCCTCCAGGATTTTTCTGTAGACATTTAGGAGGTGGGGCCTTTCTGAGGGCTTTTGATCCTTACAGTCATGACTTCAAAGGGAATTGTGGGACCTCCACTCATCTTCTCACCCTGTCTCTTGGCTCCCTGAATAATGCTACGAGCACACACACTCCCTACCATTGCCACCTAGTGCCTTCTTAATGCAAAGAGACTGCCTGATCTTGGGTCAGAAACTCCAGAACCATAAGCTAAATAAACACCTTCTCTTTATAAGTTATCTGCTTCAGGTATTTCATTGTAGTAGTGTGAAACTGACTAAACCAGACAATTGGTACAAAGAGATAGGGCCAGTGACCACAGCTCTAACCAAACCTATGGAGGAGCTTTTGGAATTGGTTTGTGGGATGAGTTTGGATGAAAAGGCAGATAAAAGCCTAAAATGTTGGTATTAAAGCTTAGCAAGAAATTCAGGTAGAGAATCAGAAGGCCAGAATGCTGAGGGATAATGATGAACTGAAGAGTTTTCAGGTGTAAATGTAGATTCTATTTAGAGTTGGACTAGAGGCCATGAAGGGAGGTGTATTGAAAGGGATTAATAGCATGTGTCCTTCACTGTAATACATTTTAAAAAATTTAAACAGTCCCTGCACATTTTTATCATGTTATGTATCGTTTGTCAAAAGAACGGGCTTGATAGGGAAAGACTGGGGCCCTGGTACCAACAATGGGCATATTCACTGGGGAACCCAAGAGTCTTAAACCTGGATGTCCTTGAATCCATCAGGCTGGCAGAGTAAGTTATCCTCCCTGAGAGAAGAGCAACCTCCTCCTGTCTAGAGGTCTGCAGAAAGCTCATACCAAGTCACCTTTGAAAACGATGTTGCTCTTGTCATGACCTATCCCTGTGTGTCTCAATGCCTCCAGACCAATAGCTAATGTCAGGCTGTAGCCATTCATTGCTTAGGAAGGAAATAGTGCACTCACCACCCAAAAGCTCAAAACTTGGCAAGTATGTATTAAGAGAGTTCACAGTGAGAAACTTCCAGTGTTAGACCACAAGTGGTGGCAGTGGTGCTGAGGAGGCAGAATATACAGCTCAAGAGGGGAGGATTTATTAATAGGAGAACACTTTCTCATAACTTATGGTTAATGTCCTGGCAAGGTCACTGGTATGAGGGCTCCTTGAAACTTGCACATGGTGATGGGTCCTAGTAAATAAGCTGGAATTGTCAGCAACACCACTTTGGCAGAGTATTGAGTTAGCAATCAAAAGGCCGAGAGAGGTAGGAACATTAGAAAGATTTATTATGTGAAACCAGAAAATCGAGCCCCTTACTAAAAACTCTCACTTACCTCACTTCCTCCACTTAGATTAAGAAATGTGCTAGTGAAGGAAGCAATGAATTCTTTGAGAGGTTTAGCAGTAGCTGTTCTTCACAGTTTGGGGTCGGCAGTAGGACATGTTGAGCTCCTGAGTATAGTGAGGTAACAGGATCCCAGAACTGCAAAGATCAGATGGTAACATTTAGCTGACAGGACAGGGCAGAAATAATCAATACAGTGGGAAATTCAGCTGGGATAGCAACCAGGGAACCCTGATCTGCAGCAATCTAGAACAATGACCTTGATGCATTTTGGGGCAGAAAGTTATCTGGGCATAATGTGACTTGCATAACTGGAAAAAGCTAAAAAAAAGATTGATAGCTGGTGATCAGAAAGCTAATGCCAAGTGCTACACCGGAAATAATGATGCCTTACTCAGTTTCCAGAACAAAGCCAGAGGCTCCACTGATTTATGATGAATTTAGGTCTCTTGAAGGGAGGACTCTATAGCACCATCACAAGCATGTAGAGTGTATGTGCTCCCAAAGCAACCTTCAGTCAGAGTAACTGCACCAGAAATAAGAAACTTGCCAGACAAGCCAGGAGCTGGGAGATACAGTCCAAATTGATACAGATAACAGAATATCTGAGATATTAACATGATCCTATATTTAGGCTGGTGGCTTTTGGACACCAGGTGACAAATGGAGTTGTAACCCAAGTCTATTTCACAGAGGGATCAATGAATTTACAGATCTACCCCATAGATATTTCTTAGTCTCTAAGTCCGTGTTGTAGAAGGAGGCTGAATACTCATCTTTCCAAGGAGGAGCGGTTTACTTTGGTTTTGGAGGTCTGCTGGTTCCAACGCAGAAGTCTTAGGCAGAAGGGCGTGGTGGAAGACAGCTGCTCAATTCCTGGTATCTGGGGAAGAAAAACAATGAAAGAATGCCAGAGGGAAAAAGGACAGGGAGTAGGTACTGTGCCTGGGGCCATGCCCCATGACCCACTCAGACTCTCAGAAATGTGCTTTACTAATCTCTTACACTCTTCAAGCCTATCAAGCCAACGTTCAAGTTTGGCCATCACAGGTATACAGAATATACAAGTAGTTTCCTGATATATGTGGCAGAAGGACACGTAAGAACACATAGATAAGAAGAACAGCTACCGCTAAACCTCTCAAATAAAAACCCCAAGCTAAGAAGAACAGCTACCGCTAAACCTCTCCACAAATAAAAGCCCGAAGCAGCACTGTTATTCTAGGAGGAACTGAAGTGATAAGTGCCACCAACAGGGCACTGATGCAAGTGTGGTGATCTCCCTCACATCTAGAGAGCTCATCAACAACTCCCCTGAATTCTGGTGGCCGAGAGAAGGCTGTGATAACCTCAGCCAAGCAGTAGCAGCTGCCAAAAATAAAGTTAAGGCCTGTGTCTAGATATCCACCCCCCCAAACCCTCATAGGGAGCTTTCAGAAGGTAGTTGGATCTGGAGTGTGTGACGCTTGGATCAAATTATTAAATTATTCCACTGATTGGTCTGACATATCTCTGGGTAGAATTAAGGGTGACCACCCCCAGCCCCGGGTGTGAGTGCTTCATGCCCTTAGCCTGGATAGAGCAAAAGGGACAGAAAAAGGGTTGATGCTTGTTGCTTGCTGCATGTTTCTTCACTATTTTGCTGCTTTGTTGTCTTCTGCCCACATGAACTGTTTTTGTCCTCTGTGATGTCCCTCTGCCATGCCACATTGCCTTGGAGCCAGCTGCCCATGGACTGAAACCTACACAAACCGTGAGTTTCCTCCTCTAACTTTGGGCATTGGGTATTTTGTCTCAGCAATGAGGAAAAGTAAGTTAGACACACTACAGAGGTACAGGGTTCTGCCTTGTTAATAAAATGTTTATGGACTTAGTGCTCTGGGACATAAGGGACTAAGTTAGTGAACAGTGTAGTGAACAATGTGGCCTCTGCCATTAAGAAACAAGCACTGAGCTTGGTGCCTCTGTGGATTTTGGAGGCGGCATACATGACATTTGGAAACATACTCTGACCCATTTGTAGGATAACTTTCAAGGCTTCAGTGGGGCTGGGGGTGGGAAATGGTGAGCTCTGAGGCAGAGGGAGGCTGGGTGAAAGAGATCCCCTGGCTACGGCTATATGCCTCAGCAGATCTGGTAGTACTACTACAAGCACCTGCAAATCTTAGAGCACCATCATGGGGCCAACTCCTAGGATTCTGAAAGATTCTGAAGCGAGGTCATGTCTTCAATGCATAGACTTGATTGCAGTTTTCAAGTCACCTCTTATCATATTATTGTGTCTTAGTGGAGGCCAAACAAATGGAGAACATCAGGTGAGTGTCGGAAGGTTCCCACTGCTAGCTAAGTATTATTATAGCCCTAAAGTGGGGTTGGCCCAGCCACAACTTATTGTGTGATGGAAATGGCACATCTAGAATCAGATTCGTGTAAGGTACAGGAGAACAAATAGGAAACGTGAACTGATAGCTCAGGCTTTCATGTCAACCACTACGTCTTCGTAAAATTATGCTTATGGCTGCATACATTCTCCATCTCGTTCAGTGACAGACAAGAAACTCAGACATAGTTCACAGATAGGTTAATATTTTTGATATACTTTCATGTATAACTTATAGTATGCAATTATTTTTACACAATTATTTATTAACATACACACATGTAAATATAATTCATTACTTTTGCTATGTAGTCTAATTACAGTAGTTAGTATGCTTTGGACTTGGAGGTAGTCTGTTGCTTCCCTACAGTTCTGCATGTCTCTGAAGGATGAAGGCTTCTTTGGGTTGTCAGAGCTTCGAGTAGAGCATGCTATGCTGCGACAGACTCACTATATTTGGCAGAGGTGAATGGTTTGTCTGATTGGTCAGAGGTGTGGAAGGGAAAACCCAAAGGAAGTTAATGCAGGGAAGGGGTCAGATTAGTCCGAATGGACACCGAGTGAGCTAATCTTTGTGTCTCACTTTATTACACACCAGAGTGTGTCTTCTCCACTGCGCTCCTTTGGTGATCAGACAAACAGGATGAATCATGGACGATGGATGCAAGTCATTCTCTTCCCAGACCAATTTGATGCTTGTACAATGAGCTAAAAAGATATGAATGAGCCTAAGACTGATGTAGCTATAGTAGTTGCTGAATACGTAACTTGCTAGCTGCAAATATCAACTTAGACCATTCACTGGAAAGGCATCCATGAGCAATCTTGTCAGCTATTTAGTGTCAAGTTGATTAAACTGATCTCTTCCACCCTAGAAATGATAGCTTTTGTCATTGCTTGAATTGCTACTGGTTCCAGGCCTGGTCTATCTTCCCTGTCCACGTTGTCTCTGCTAGCACCACCATCCAATGGCTGATTTCCTGGTGTGGAATTATAAATAATGTTACTTCAAATCCAAACACTGATCTTATGGCCAAAGAGGTAGAACAAAGAGTGTGTGACCATGGGATCCGCTTGTTCTATCATAGACCATGTCACTGCTCTAACACAGTAAAGCAATGTGCTCTAAAGTTGTGGTGAAGGAGCCAAATCAGAGGAAAAGTGCTCTGGGGCTGATCCACTTATTCCTCCAAGGGTACATTAAATGAACTGAAACAACAGCCAACATGCGATTCTGTGTCCCCAGCAAACTGCAGCACATGGATTCAGCAGCCAGGCATGAGAAGTAGGTTTGGTTCCTCACTATGTACCGCTGGTGACATTAGACCTTTTCTTCTTCTTCCTGAAATTTAGGTCCTGCTGGAATAGAGATACTAGTTTCTAAGGAAGAAATGCCTTCAGTAGGCCACATAGGAAGTATATTTCACTTAACTTGAAGTTATAATAACAACTTTGCCATGTTGCGCTCCTTATTTGTGCAGACCAATAGGTAGACAGAAGAGTTACCATTTTAGCAGAGAAAATCTTCCTGAGTCCCATGATGAATATGTGGCTACACAAGAGGGAAGGAGAATATTCAATAAATATCCCTTGGTGGTTCTATGCCCAGAGACCTGGAAACGGACACTGTTGCGAACACAGTACAAGAAGAGCCACACAAAGAAGTCCAGAGCCCTTGCAGAAGTCAGTGTCATCCTATTTGCACTTGCTGACATGCTGTCTGGAGAGGAGAATGTTCAAGTGATTGGTAAATTAAGAGACAGAGTGTCTACTATATTCACAAGCCCCGTTCAGTAACAGGGAGTTTCAACTCCATTCATTAAACCACTATGTTAAGTTTTTATAAAGATTGCTGCCAGCTGCCACCACCTTGTAGGACTCTGCGACAAACTGACCTTAATTATGAGCTGGAGTGTGTTACGGCAACGTGAGTGATGTGCTATGTTGGGTATCCCATGTGCCCCATTTTACAGTGTAAATTGACAGCACCTCACCTCAGGTGGACACATGAGTTTTACTTTCTCACTGAACCCAGAGCCTTTGCACTGAGCTGCACCCAAGCCCTACAAATTTCTTTTTCTTCTTTTGAGGTGGGGTCTCACTAAACCACTAAATTGCTCAGGTTGGGCACAAACTTGTGATCCTCTTACCTCAGACTCCCAGAGTGCTGAGGTTATGGTGTGTACCATCATATCTGGCTAATCCTTACTTTTCTGCCTCTCAGAAAATCAGTCCTGAAGCTCATTCTATGCAGCTCCTCAGAGGGTCCCATTGAATTGAGTCCAAATTTCCCTTAGGCAGAAGTTGATGTGATAAATGACTCATTTTGACTTTTTTGTATTAGTTAACTTTTGCTGTGTAACAAAGCATTCCAAACTTTGTGTGCTTAAAGTAACAACCATTTATTTGGCTTATCAATCTATGGGTCAGATGGGTACTTCTATTCTCACTTGGGCTGGTTCATGCACTCATGCTCTGGTACTAGGTCAGATAGGAGAGGGGTAGAGGAGAGTGCCCTCTTCTGGGATGTCATTGTGGTCTTTTTTTCTCCAGTAGTATAGCCTGGGAATATTGTTATGGAGGTAATAGAATGCCAAGAGAAAAAGGAAGTGTACAAAGCTTGTGTATGCCTATGCTGAAATTGGTGTGATGTCACTTCTGACACATTCTATTGGTCAAAGAAAATCACATGATTAGCCCACATCCAAAGGATGGGAAAAAAGATTTTTCTTGATGGGAGAAGCAATAAAACCACATTGCAGAAGAGCATATAGACACTGTGAAAGGAAGGATGGTGATTGTTTCTGCTAATATTCTATCACATTTTCTGTGTGAGTTTTATGTATCAATTCAGCTAGGTCATGTTGCCAAATTACTTAATCAATCAAACACTCATCTAGGTGTTATGAAGGTTAACATCTCTAATCACTTGACCTGAAGCAAAGATTACCTTTGGTAATATGGTTTGACCTCAATCAGTTAAACATCATTTAGAATAAAAACTGGGGTTTCCCAGTGAAGAAGAAATTTTGCTTTGATACTGAAATATCAGCTTATTTTAGAGTTGCTAGGCTTCTGTCCTGTCCTATGAATTTCAGACATGGCAGCCTTTGCATTGAGCCAGATTCTTTTTTTTTTTTTGTGCCAGTTTCTTAAAATAAATTTCTTGATAGATAAATGAATAGACAGGCTGGGCAAACTGGGGGATGGAAGAATGGGAGGATGGATGGGGTGGATAGATGATAAAAAGGAAGAGAAAAAAATCAATAAAGACAGATGGATGGATAGACAGACAGACAGACAGACAGACAGACAGATTCTGTTTCTCTGGAGAAGCCTAATACATCCTCCTTCCCTGCTTCACTTTTCCAAGATCCCAACTCCTGTTTCCTGGAGTCACTTACAAAATAAACAGCCCACCAGTCCTTATCTCAGGGTTTTCTTTCTTGAGAGATAGCAGCATAAGACAGCAGACCTCTTTTCCACATTTCAACAAAATTTTGAAGTCTTTTATGTCTGGCAATAAGAACTTATTATTGGTAGAGAATTCCAAAATATAGAAACCTAACCTGAATAATGTGTATGTACTCGAGGTTTTGCTGGAAAATTAAACATGCAAATGAAAAATGTCAGGGCTGTGATCTGGGAATAGACGCACCAGAATTTTAACCCAGAAAGGTTTCGTTCATCATTGAGATTTTTTTTTGAATCTCAGTTACAGGGAAGGCTGGACGGATTTAGAGCAGCAAACTCTGCCAAATACCCCCTGATTCTGCCTATCTACCACCACCTCCAAAGCTCCTCCCCTGCTTTCAGCCTCCATCATTTCTTCCCAGGATTGTGGCAGCCTCCTAACTGGTCTTCCTGCTTCCACTCTCACTTCCTTTCAGGCTGTTCTTATCCCAAAAGTCAGAGAGACCCTGGGAAACACTAAGCACATCATTCAACTCCTTAGCTCACAATCCTGAGAAACTGCCCGTTTTTCCTGGAGTAAAAGCCAACATACAATAGCGTTTATGGCCTGATGTGATCTGGCTCTGGTCCTCCTCTCTGACCTCATGTCCTGGTTTTCTCCTCACTCACACCAGCTCTCTGGCCTCCTCTCTGAAGTGCAGTGGCTGTGCTGGGGGCAGCAGACCTTACCTTGCTTATGTAGCATAGAAGCTGGGTGTGCTGGAGATGGAATGACAGACTCCATGCTGAAATTGGGGCAAGGGCCACAGAGCACTGAATGACATCTCGCATCTCATAGGAGGCTGGCAAAAGCAATCCCATTCCACAGACCCCAATCTAAGAGACGTTTTTCAGGATAATTTTGTTTAAAGAAAGAGAATTTGGCAGCTGATCATCTAGGCCACTTCCATTTGTGTTTCTCTGTGTAACATGGTTCTATTAGCATTGTGGTACACAGAGCACTGGATACAGATTTAATCCCTCGCTGCGTGGGACGTGGAGCTGGAGATATCAGCAGCCCCTGACTACCTCTGCAAACACTGGAGCTCAGCAGTCATGGCCCCTGGGTGAAAAGACTGGGAAAGGGAGCCGATCCCAGCCCTGTACTTTGTAACTGTCTTATGCTCACTATTCCCTGGCAGGTGCGGAGAATGACTCATTTCCCCTGCTCCTCTGAAAATGTCCCTTTCATGTTTCATAAACAACAGCTTTGCTCTGCCATTGTCTCTGTTAGTTATTTTCATAATTCATAATTATCTTAGTTCTTAAAATGTAGACATACATTTAAAAGCATGATCCAATCGTGCTTGATTGCTGCCACATTGTGTTCAAAGTAATTACCATTCATTTGGCTTTTGAGGCTGTTGAATGAATTTTCCACATGAGATTCCTTAATTTGTACATATTTTATTGCTATAAAATAGGTATTGGCAAGCTGCCTAAACTGTAGCGAAGGCCTTTAATTCCTATCACTATGTGATAAAACAAATTGAGTGCAAACTGAGAGGCTTAAGATAGAACACTTGAAATGGATTTGACTCGTTTTTCTAAACCAAGTTTCCCCAGGTGTGAGACACAGGTAAGATTAAGGTAGCTTAGTTCAGGTTGAGAGTTCAGAATTGTTTCAGCATTTGTGTAAAAATGATAATGTCCCGCCATAATGGCAAACCCCTCTCTTCCCACGATGTATTATTCCTCTGGGAAAAGATGTTTGGAGAGAGACTGTTATTACCATTTTTCATGCACGACAAGGGAAATCAAGTATGCACAAAACAAAGCCTGGGAATCCTTGGTCATGGTAGAGGGCTGGGCCAGAGGTTCTCAGAGCTGGAGTGAGGGTGGGCTCTGCCACGCTGTGTGGCCTTTGGAAAGCTTTTAGTTCTCTGAGCCCAAGTTGTTAACTAGTAAAATAAATGGTTGGAAGGAGTGAATCCTAAATGTCATTAGTAATTTGTTTTCTGAGGGTAACAGTACCAGATTTATTCAAGATTTTTACCCTTCTAGGGTTCTTATGATTTCTAGGGTTCTTTCAGTCTCATTGTTCTCTTTCTTGTGCTACATGTTGAAGATAATTGAGTCAGATGATAGAGGTTTATGCTGAAGTGTTGGTGTCAACTACCTTCAATGTCTTTCTTGATCTAGAACTGTTTGATTCCATGTGTGCAGGAGATTCTTCCCAGCTTCCTCAGCCAGGTTTCTGACTCCTTTCCAGCCGAAATTCTTCCCTCTGCTTCACAGCCTCTGTAGATGGGTATCCAAAACTGTGTTTATTGTTCTTGAAATACTTCCCATCATTTCTCTGTTTTCCAAGAATTTATCCTTTTATCCAGAGTTAGGGTGATGACAATGACATCCACGGAGTCATTTTCAGTGGCTCCCATCCCCACTTACCAATGTCTAAGAAAACAGTTGTGACCTTTGTTCCATTGTATTCCATGTTTTTAATTTTTTAATAAGTATATACCTTCTTTTACAACTGACTGTATAGTTTTTGAGAAAAAGGATGTATAATTTATCTTTTCAAATTTCAAGTCTAGTAAGATGCATAATTAATACTTAATAATGTTACGCTTCATGTTAAGAACATCTTGTGTTCAGAGATGGGCTTTTTGAAAATTGGCTGGGTCAAGGGGCCCAATGCTTATCAGCAGATTTGTCCGTTAATGAGTTCAGTCATTGAGCGTGCTGTTGGAAATTAGGGCCTGGTTGGAAATAAATCACTAAGGATGTGGCCTCGAAGGGTGTATACTTGCCCCCAAATCCTTCTCTTGCTCTTCGCTTGATGGTTGCCATGGGTTGAACACCTTTTCCTCTACCACAGGTGTCCACCATGCTATTTCTGCCTCGGAACCAACCATGGCATGAAACTCTGAGTTAGGATTCTTAGCAATAACTAGAATTGGTGTAGATAGAACAATTGGGGCAGTGGGGCCGCTCCCTTCCATCCCAACTTGGGGAGCACCCCAGGATTAATCCTCCTTCCGTGTCCTAAGAGAAACAGAAATAAGAATACTAAAGACCCAGGAAATTCCTAAAGCTCCAGGCCTGAACACATGTGTGTTAGGTACAGTGGCTATGATATGCAGTGATCTGTCTTTACCTAAAATTCATTGGTGATTCATACATATGAACTACATGTCATGCATGTAGTTATAGCACAGTGAATTATGGGAAAAGTTATGTGCACTGAGTACCATTGAGATGACTCAGCACCCTGTTGATCATTTTACAAGTCTTATCCAGAGAAATGTGTAAGTTGCAATTCTTTGTTCATCGTACACAAGGATCTGCAGTCTAGCTCTCTGTCATGCCCTGTATCAGAGCCACACCACAGCTGACCTGCCAAGGTAGCTCTTGTCAAGTTGGGCCCCATATTCTACACCCTCTGCTGCAGAAGAAGATTTTCAAAATTCCTACAACCATTACCTTCGAGACCATGAAACTATAGCTCCTGCCTTCTAAATGACGAATATGTTCACCACCATAGTGCCCAGAAAAGTCAAAGTCTTCAGAAGTACTCTCTGTATTACCGTGTTGGTCTTATGTGAATATCCCTAGTACAGAACATGAATTCCAGGACTTAATTTCAAGAGCCCAGAAGACACTATCTTTAATTTATAATTCTTACAGTTTGAAGTCTTCTTAGGGTCAGAGTGGGCAAAGTGAGCCAATCTGAAGTATTGGCCATGCTCAGTGATTTTTCCTCTTTTTATGGCAATCAGTTTTATTCTAATTGTTTTTTTGCACCAAAGTTCATGCTCATTCTCAGGTTTTCCCAAAGATAATCTATTTTTTAATGTTTCTAAATGAAGTACCTTATGCTTCACTAATGTCAGAAGCTTCCTCTACCTTTTATCAGTGCCAAATATATCTATGATAGTCCATGTGCCTTTCCAGTGTCTGTTTGCAGCTTGATCTCTGAAGATTTCTAGCCTTCCTGGCAATACTTTTATAGTTGGAAGTCTTTCCCTTGTACTTGGCTGGCGTGAGTTCCTCTTTTTTTCCATTCTGTTAGATGCTTTATGCAAATCAGAGCTCCTCTGAAGTTTACCTCCACAGCCGTACTAATCATACCTCCCTTTCTTTCTCCTAGGAATTGACAGGAACTTTGATCATTTTGTTCTTCAGCAAATATTTCCTTGACCTACCCTGAATTGGGCAACAGAGTCATCTTATATAGTAGGTACTGGAGCTGCTAAAAGAAATGAAACAACCAGTCCGTGTCTCCATGGATCTTTCAGCACGGAGGAGACAAGCAACTCAAAAGAAATAAAATGGTGACAAATTCTGAGCTTTGTTATCAAAGAAATACTGTGGGTCTATAGAATGACAAAAGAGAGGTGTCATTTTAGGGGTGCTGCATTCAAGACTGCGGCCTGAGGGGGTGAATTAGTTGCTATGTTTTAAATATGACATGTTCCCAAAAACTCGTATATTGAGGGCAGGATCCTCAATCCAGCAGTGATTTTATGTGGGGTATAGAGAGGTGATTGGATCATGAGGACATTAACCTCATTGACGGGTTAATCCATTGGCTGAATGATCTTTTGGAGGCATAGTTGGAGGACATAGGCTGTGAGGGGGTGTGGCATTCTCTGGATTTCCTGCTTTCTGCTTCCTGGCTGCCAGGATATGAATCTCTCCCCTGCCCATTGGCCAATCCTTTCCATCATGATGCTTCTGCCTTTAAGCCAATTATGGACTAAAACCTGACTCTTTCCTCCTTTATGTTGTGTATGTTAGATATTTGGTCCAGCAACAGAAGAGTTGACTAACACACTACCATGCAAAAATAGAGATACAGCCACCCATTAAAGAGATCAATATTTGCAAAGGTCCGAATAGGGAGCTAGTATGTTTGTATTATGATTATGTATACTAGTATGCTAGTACTATGTACTGGGAGAACTAGGAGGTAACTGGAACGGATGGAGCAAGTAGTTGGGCCTGTGAGAAAAAAAATGGGTTTCTTGAACACTTTTTTCCCAAAGTAACCAAATGTACAATAGGCATATGAAGACAAAGTCATTTGGCACTGAGGCAGCATAGGGTTTTTTTTTTTTTTTGTCTTGTGGGTTCAACTTTAACAAATTTCTGTAATAATTATGATTCCTTTTTCACTTTGGCCTCACTTAAATTATCTTCAATGTTTCTCTTCAATTTTTTCCTATCAGTTTCCTGAATAGTGTGAATCTCGGATTTGACTGTGCTACTAAGAGATTTCTTTTCATGATGCTATTCGAACTGGAATGTTTTCCTACTAAACTCCTGATAGCATTATCTCTACTGTCTGAGATTTTTGGGATGGTTTAACAAAAATAATGTAAGCAGCACAACTTAAAATCAGTAGAAATTTCCTTTTTACAGTTCTTAATACTGGCAAGTCTAAGATCAAGACCCTGGAAGATGGGGCGTCTATTGAGGGACCACTTCCTCACACATGAGTATGTGCTTTTTTTAGCTGCCTCTGCGTATGGTAGAAGGAGCAAGGTACATCTTTGGAGTCTTTTTTATGAAGGCATTAATCCTTTTTATTAGGGTTCTGTCTTCATGTCTTGACTACCTCTCAACAGCTCTACCTCTTAATACTATCACACTGGGGATTCAGTTTCAATCTATGAATTTTGGGGGGAACAAACATCAGACCACAATATTACCACTTAGTTTTGAAATCACTTTGCTTATTGTCACAATCCGAAGTTTGGCTTATAGGAATTCAATGACTCGAAACATTTCTCCTATCCTTCTGGACTATCTTGAAGCCATCATTATAAAACAGTGCCCTTAAATTTACTTTGGGTGATGCATACAAAACCAAGGAGCAACTTTATGTGCCTGATGGATACTAGAATCTGATGACATCCTTAAATCTGTGGAAATGTGAAGAAGATATTACCTTGGATTTTGTTTTATTTTGATATTCACAAACACAATATCTAGAGAGTCACTAATAATGTCAATCAAAGATGCAAAACTTACTTTAATGGTAAAGGAAATAAATGCGGCTAACCTAATCTTTTAAATAACGCAATTTAATTTTTCTATGCATTGTAATTTTTCTGGACACATATTTTTGTTGATAAAGTAATTCTATTGTAAAGAAGCAAACTAGATAATATTTTAGCTGCCTTATGTAACTGAACATTTAGCATCTACTTCTTATTTATTTACTATTACGTATTGTGTTTGCTTTGTAAATGTCTACCTTTGATTTGGTAGTCTTTGCTGTTCTGCCATCCCTAATGGAAATGTTTGCAGCATCAATCTCACTTCCATGTGATGAAGAAGTGGATGCTCTACTCAAAAGTTCACCATCTATCCTTGTTCTTATCCTTATTAAAATTTATCCCCAGGTAGAGTGAACAAGAAAGGAAAACTCCCATGAGGTCACAAGTCATTGACATGACCATCATTTATGATGACCACAACTACTATCCAAATCCAGGGACAATGGTCAGAGGAGGAGTGGTAGAGACAAGGGGAGGGGAAGTTTGAACAAATCCAGGATGTCAGTTGTATCTGCTTTATTTCCGTATTTGTGTTAAAATATATCTGAGGGATTAGAATACTGCTATTATAAGTGCACTGTACCATATAAAGTTAAACCATGATTAAATCTCAGCAGTTAGGAGCACTCAGTAAAAATTTGCTTGTTAAATACCACACAAGGGATAATAATTGAGACACATTGCAATCAGTCTTAGGCACCAGCTGAGCCCCTTCCAGGGAGGAGGCATGGCTATCTACCCTGTCAACGGGCTCAAGGTACCTGCTGGTCCCCTCCTTTACTACATATTATAAAGGAAACCCAGTAGTCAGGGGCGTGTCCACAGGGATGAGGCTGGTCAGTGGGATGATCTCCAGCCTGGACCCCACAAACTGCTGATTGTAGCAAGATAAAATGTTGAAAAAGCATGGTCTCTGGCACCTAAATGGAATGTAGGACTTACTCATCAGAAGTCACCAGGGTCTTAGGCCTTACTTAGTCCAGCTGTAAATAACTCAGCATTAATGCTTTATTTAATGTCCATGACTAATTACAAATAACACAGTAATCAGCATCTGTTGTGCTCATCATTACTTTTTGAGTTTTCTTTCTGTAAAAACTCAAACATACATATAAGGACACAGAACACTAAGAAAGCAAGACCCAGCAAAATGAGAAGCCTGGACTTTGGCAGGGGCGACCTGAACATGGAAATGAGGGTGCATTTTAGGAATGCTTTCAGTTAGCATCAGCTCTGCGTACGCATTAGAATGGCCAAATTCTGAAGTCTTGACAACACCCACTGCTAGTGGGGATAAGGAGTAGTCAGAATCCTTATCTGTTGCTAGCAGGGGCAGCACAATGGCATGGGCACTTTGGAAGACAGTTTGGTAGTTTCTTCTAAAACTAAACATACCCTTACCATGTGGTCCAGCAATCTGGCTCCTTGGAATTGACCCAGAGGCACTAAAAACCTATGTTTGTACAGAAGCTTATACTCAAATGCTTACAGCAGCTATATTCATAATTGCTAAAAACATGAAAGCAGCTACAATGTCTTTCAGTAGGTGAGCAGGTAAACTGTGGTACATATAGACAACAGAGCTGTATGTGGTTGAAAAACGAAGCAAGTGATCCAGCTGTGAAAAGACATGAAGGAATCGTACATGAACGCTACTGAGGGAAAGAAGCCAGCCTGAAAGCGTAGTTACTCTATGAATCCAACCAAATGATATTCTGGAAAAGGCAAAAGCACAGAGATAGAAAAAAGATTTGGAAGTAGGGAAAGATACCAGGCGAGACACCAAAACATTGTGGGGCAGTGAAAATTACTGTGTGATATTATAATGGTGGATACATATCGTTATCATATATCAGAACCCCTATCACAATATTGTGATACAATACTGCAAATTAATCCTATGTAGATTGCTCTGGGTTATAATGATGTATGAATACGTGTCACTGTACTGTAACAAAGGTATCACTGAGGCGGAGGATGTATACAGCTGAGGAGGCTGAACGGGCACAGAGGATATAAGCAAACTGTACTTTCTGTTGAACTTGCTCATTTTGCTATAAATTTAACTATTTTACAAAATAAAGTCTTGCATAAAGAGAAATGTACCAACTGAAGCTGTCATGGCTTACATGAGTTGGGAGGAAGGACAGAATCTGGGTGATGTGGCCCCGGGTTGCTGGTGTAGGCACTCATTTTCTGGCACCTGTCACCTGTGTCTTCTATTTCCATTGTGCAACTACTGATATTTCTGCAAATACCAGAAAATTACTGACAATTACCTGAATAGGTGAGCTCTTCCAGAGTACAAGCAAGATTATGGATCACAGAGTAAATTGAGGGGAAAAACAAACAACCGTTACCTTTTGTGTTCCACACTGTCACTTAAAACATTAGGAAATTTGAACCACAGTGAGATTCCCCTGCTTCAGACAATTAGTGCTTGGGGCTGTGACTGGAAGGCTTGTGGTGCTGGGGATCCTGACAGGTATTTCAACAGAAGTGGCCCAGCATCCCAGAACCAGCCCTGGGGTGACAGCTCTTCCTGTTTGGGGGCTGTGATAGGGAAGTAAGTCTGGATTTCTGAACCTAAGATCTGTTACTTAAATTTCTTGAAGAGGAAGGAGCATCTGACCAAGTCCCTTGTGCCATGGGGAAGACTTGGGAGAGTTGTTTCCCTCACCTTGTCTCCTCACCTATGAAATGGCCTTGGCAGTGGCCATCCTCCCTACCACAGAGGACTTCTGAGAGCATCACATACGAAGGAGCACTGAAGCCCTGCGAAAACTTCAAGTGAGATTGCAGCTGGTTCAGTCCGTGAGTGTCAGAGCTCTTCTTCTGGTCTAGTACTTGCTACCAGGACAGTGAGTTTTTAAAAATCAAATTACTGGGAAGATAAAGAATGTTTCTAGGCTTGTTTCTCACCTGTCCAATGGAGGACAAGGAAGAGATGACTTCCATTGTCCTTGGCTTAGGTAACATAAAATGATGCTGTAAGCCCAGAAAGGATGGCTGTTGCTTCACTCTCAGTACACTGCGTCTCTACTCTACTCCTGCTCACAGTTTTTCTTCTAAGCTCTGTAACATGGTTCCTTGTTGAGTAGATTGAATCGCTGAAGCTCCAGTCAAATGGTATTTCTTTTGGTGACAATTTTCATGCTGTCAGCGCTAGCAACCTCCTTGCAACCAAATCACTAATAATCCAAATGGATCACTATTCTGGAGCTAGGGATGTGGGATTTGTGCAAGTGGGCAGAAATTTGCATTACTTTTTAAACTTGTTTTTTTGGAACAAGGTTAGATGCAAAGAATGTATCAAAGATAGTATTTTGGCACCCTTCCCACTGTTCCAAGAGTCAGGGGCTGAGGGTCTGTGCTTCTGACATGCTCTAGGTGATCCTGGTGCTTCTGGTAACTTCTGGGACTCGGGCTGCTGGCTTTCACCTTCATTGGCTCTGGGACCCTGAGGACAGTATCTGAACTGGCAGAAGGTATGTTTTCTTATTTACAAAACTGTGGGGGGTGAGTGTAGTAAGCCTGATTTATAAGAGCGCTGGTGATATTGTGCCACAGATTGCCTAGCCCAAGTCTGGTGCACAATGATGACTCATTAAATACTTGTCTTCTTTTCAGTCCCAAATGAGATAACAACAAAAAGTTAGCTGAGATATGTACAGAACGAATGCAGTCTTTGGGGCTGCTCCCCCAATTTTGAGTCAATTTCTTCTGGTTTGCCTTTCCTGAATGTATTAAGAGCTTAGACTGCATTCATTCTACACTGGTTTTGGTTGGACCATAGACATCTTTGCTTTGGACTCTGTCTTATCATTACCCCTCTAGTCTAAACTGACCTTTGATATGTAACTGTATGACAAATGAGTGTTCATGGGGAATAATTCCATAAAAAGGGCAGTTCCTTCTCATTCCTACTGTCATGGAAACTGGGGCCCCGGAGCCCATCTTGGAATAAACCTTCTGACCGTGTACTTTTCTCCTGGGGAGAAAGGTCTTGAAATGCAATTTATTGTAAAACACACAGTGGTTACAGAGCTACCACAGTCAATGATATTCCTTTTATTACCACTCAGATGAGAACAGAAAATGACATTGGAAAGCAGTGAACTCACCAGAAGGGCAGAGAAAGTCATTAAATTCAACACGCATCGTATTTCATAATCAGAACCCCGCAGTCAGCGCTGACACCATCGAATGAGTTTGTTGCAGTCATGATAATATAAAACCCACTGAATCTGCTTCCCTGGGCTCTTTCTTTTTGGGCCCTAGCTGGGACCAGGCCATTAATCACTAGAGGCAGGGGACGGTGCAGACCACTGCACTCTCGATTGCATAAATTGGAAATACATCAGTATTAGTGGGGAGCACCGTCATTCGTCTGTGCCTGTTTGGGGGCAGTGGCTTCTGCAGGGCTGGCTGTTATTACAGTTAAACCACCTAATGATAGCTGGATGGGGGGTGTGGTCCTTCATGCCGGAGGTAGGGATGAAGCCTGCATTGAGAGGTGGCAGGATGTAGATGTGTCTCTTAGTCATCATCGCAAACAGCACAGGGGATGGACTGGGCATTCCCAAGGGGCCAGGCTAGCCACCTGTGCAGACCTCAGACTCTTCTTAAAATGCATTTTAATTTTGCATTCTATGTCACTTTGTGTGCATTTGTGGGGAAGAACCCAGGGCCTTTGCCCTGGGTACACCCTCAGTCCTTTTTATTTTTTAATTTCGAGACAAAATCTTGCTTAGTTTCCCAGCCTGGGTTCGAACTTGTGTTCCTACTATCTCAGTCTCCCATAGTGCTGAGATTAAAGTGTGTTTTAATTTTAAAATAGTGTTTTGAAAAGACTTTATATTAACTAATATTAAACATTTAGCGAGTTAGGGAAAGAATACCTTGAGGCTTCTTGTGACCCTATATCACTATATCACTTTGTGTATACTTAAGAAGTATATGTCTACAGGATAAAATTCTTGATTTGATTCACTCTTACAAAAGATTTCATGATCTAACCATTTTTGACCTCATGTTTAACACACAAACCAATAATCATTGCTTCTACCATATTGGATCTCTGGATGGCTGCCTCCCCTCCCCAATCTGTTTTGACTTTATTTTTTTTTTTCATTATTGAGAATTGAAACAGGGTGTACACAATTAGCTAATCTCTGGCCATATCTTAGTTTTTAATTTTAAGACAGGTCTTGCTAAATCACCAAAACTGGGCTCGAATTGGCTGGGCTCTTCCTGCCTCAGCCTCCCAGAAAGCTGTAATTATAGGCTTGCATTGGCACACCTGGCTCTCTTTTGGCCATTAAAGGCAGCCTTTCAGATCCTTCCTACTGTTATTGAACATATTCTGTTACATTTGCAATTATTGACATACTTTTCTTGATTTTTAACTGGCAGAGTCAGGATTCAAAACCAAGTTATCTTAATCCCTAAAACATACTTGCCATTTATCATTCTAGAGGTGCTAGAAATGTCCGGGAAGATGCCAGAGATGGTGCAGTTAATATACAAAGTCTGCCCTTGATGAAAAACGCAATAACCAAAGTCAGATCATTACAGAAACAGTAAAATGCAGAACTGATGTGGCAGAAAATCAAATTAGCCAAATAAAAGTCAGAATCAAGAAAAAGGCACCATATCAAAAAAAATTAATATGAAGAGAATGCCGGGTGATGGGCATTGGAGACAGAACATGAAACTCCACCCTGCCACAGAAGGAATTATAGAGAGGACAGCACAGCTAATGGTGTGGAGTTAATAACCCAGTGCAGAAGGAAAGAGGACTCCAAAACTTTTTTTAAATGGAGATTTAAAAATGGAGATTCAACTTCAGGTAAAATTAAGAAGCAGAGAGCATCACCCAGATATAACATTTTAACTCACTTCTTTTGATTCAAAAAGTAATTTCACCTTATTTGACTGCAGAGGGGCTGCGCTTCGGTGGGGTAGAGATGAAGCTCTCACAGTGTTTCTAATCAACCAAGAGCTGTCAAATCACCCGTTCCTGTCCTCTAAGGCTATTTCAGGCAGATCAAATAACTTTGTAGTCGCTTTTGATTACTAAACATCCAATCTACTTTGAAACTTCAATCTTAAAATTGATTTAACTCTAACATTTGATACTAAATGCTCCTCTCAGTGTTTTGACTGGCTTGGAATGGAGAAAAGTTGGGGTGTGATCTCTCCTGACACAGGGCACCTCACAATTCTTTTATGAATTAAGCCCTGTGGTTAATCGAGGTAAGGAAATGGGGAGTAAAGAAATAATTACCGTATTTCAGGAGTTTCCCTGAATGCCTTCTGGTTTTCCTGATTTTAACAACCAGTTGCCTTTGTTGATATAGCCATTTATCTCATCATAGATATACTATGAGGTTTCGTGAGGGCAAGTTCTACTTCATCCCAGCGTGGCCTTCTCCAGGATTTCTAAATGCATCTTCCTCCACCAGGACCTCCTATGCCCTCCAACCATCGGGACATATAAACTTTCGGACAAGTAAGGTGAAAATTGGATTACGTTAACCTTTCTGTTTCTGTTTTGTCCTCCAGCCATGGAACTTCTTTGGGAAGAGCTGCAGAGCTAGGACAGTCTTCTGGATCCTCCAAACAATCAGGTAACTGGAACATGGGCAATGCACTCTACTATTCATTCTTTTCTTCCAGGACCACTGCTGTTATTGTTTGGATTTTAAATGTTTCCAAAACCAAGGTGCTAAAGGCTTGGTTGTCTGACGATAGGCTTTATAGGGAGTGATTGGATCATAAGGACTCCAAGTTCATCAGGGGATCAGTTTATCATTGAAGAAATCATAATTTGATGGCATCATTTGGAGGTGATGGAAACAGGAGGTGGGGCTACTTGAAGGCAGTGAATCATGGGGACATGACCGTGGGGACTATATCTGACCTCCTGGTATTTGCTATCTTCCTCTCTCTTTTCCTCTTTCCTCGCTGCCATGATATGAGAAGGTTTCTGCTACCGAAGCTTTTGCCAGCATGTTTCTGTCTTGCCATAAGTTTAAAAGCAATACATATACAGCTGACCACTGGCTGGAACCTCTGAAACTGTGAGCCCAAATATTTCCTCTTTTAAGTTATTTTTCTCATGTATTTGGTCGCTGTGATGGCCCAGGTGGATTGTCCATTTGATTGGCTTGGGAACCCCAGAGAGGATTAATAAAGCATACTTCTGAGTGTGTCTGGGTTGGCTATGGAGGTGTGATCTTGGAGTCTTCTTATGGTCCCTCACCCCTTTCTCTGTGGTGCTGTTCCCCTGCTCTGCTTCCCAGATGCCACGATCTAAACAGCTTTGTTATACGGTATCCATCTCTTATGATATCACTGTCTCGGAACTATGTGACCATGGACTGAATCCTCTTAAATCATGAGCCAATTCAATCTCTTTGCCTTTAAACTATTCCAAGTAACTTTTCTCAGCAATGGGAAAACTGACTAGCAAAGTCACAGTGACAAAAAGCTGACCAACAGAATGACCCTACAATTTTATTTCACCCTTCAATTCACTGAGCCTCTTGCCTTGAGAAATCTCTAGAAGAGTTATGTCTATTATTCAGGTAAGAGTCCAAACTCTAGGTACTCATGATGAACTTACCTAAAATTCTGTTCTGTACTCTCCTTTGTCTCAAGGAGAAGAGAATGCCTAGGTAACCCTGTAAATTCTTCAGCTCAATAATCACATTGCCAGAGCCTTAGATGGTGCTATGGTTTGGATATGGATTTCACCAAAGGTTTATGTGCTGAGAATTTGGTCCCATGGCAGTGTTGAGGTTGTGAGACATTTAAGAAGTTGCACTGCTGGGCACAGTGGTGCCTATAATCCTAACACTTAGGGGAGGCTGGAGCAGGAGAATTCTGAGTTTGAATCCAGCCTGGATTACATAGTGAGTTGGAGGCCAACTTGCACTACATAGCGAGACCCTATCTCAAACAAACAAACAAACTTGGAGCTAGTGGGAAGTAATTAGAACATGAGGGATCTATCTTCATGATTGGATTAATGCCATATCCTGGGAGTAGGTCAGGTCTGGTAGTGTTGTATTAGTTCCCAGGAGAATGGTTTGTTAGCTGGGCATGGTAGCATGCCAATAATACTAGCTAGTGGGATAAGAAGTTTGCTGTCAGCCTGGGCAGCTTAACAAGACTCTACCTCAGTAAATAAACAAATAGTCTTGGGTATGTAAGTTCAGTGGGAGAGCAATTTCCTAGCATAGATTCAATGTTCAGCACTGCAAAATAAATGTGGATTTGCTCCACTTCTGAGTTCCTCCTCCAAACACACTCTTGCCATTGTGGTGCCATCCACCAAAAGCCCCTCACCAGAGAGCCATACATACCAGCATGTTCTTGAGCCTCCAGAACTGTGAGCTAAGGAAAACACTTTTCTATGTAAATGACCTAGGCTGCAGTATTTTGTTACAATAACAGAAAGCAGACTAAGATACCCACATCCAACTCTGGTGGGCACCCAACATCCTAATGAGTTTTCCTATTGGTTTCTTCTTGGAAAGAAGAAACTGTACTTGGCCATAACCACTGATATCCTAAAGTTACAACACTCTTTTCTCCTTTTCCCAGTATTCTTCCTATGTAAATTTGTCCATAGTGGGTTCTGAATTGGTTAAGATGGAAGGATGGTATTTGGGGGACATTTCTCTTTAGAATATGGGACTGCTGAAACCATTTTGAGTTTAACTTTGAACACTAGTCATTCAGTTAAGGGCAACATAAAAAATCTCATTTTTGTTATAAAATGCTAAATGTTACATAAGGGCAAGAAATTATCTATCACAATTTTTAAATTTATGAAATATTTCTTTACATGTATTTCCAAGGCTTATGTTTTGCACTTTGGCAAATAATCTTAAAGCTATTTTCCAGAGCCACATTTCCATTTTTCTCTCATGGACTAGGGAAAATCTAGGCCCTGCTGCACCATAAAACACCCTTATGAAAGAGGATTCCAGAACTACTTCAGAAAGTGGCAAGAAGGATGAGCTAAGTGTGTTCAAAGCGAAGGAGAGGTTTTTAAAGGAGGAATTATTGGCAATGTGTCTTTCATTTAATAATTTTTTTTAAAAGATTCACCATATCTTCTCTTTTTCTGGGTGCTGGGGGTAGAACCCAGAGCCTGAGGTACGTTAAACATGTGTGCGTGTGTTCTACCACTAAGCTGCACCCCTACCCCTATTTATTTGTTCTTGAACCACCTTCCTTTGCTTAATTATAGCTTTTAGAATATGTTGACAGACAGAAACACAATTTTTTATTATACCCCATTTTTGTGACCGAACTTTAGTTTTCCACATTCATTTTAGAACGAACTTGTTAGGTTTTGAAAAATTACCTGGTTGTCAACTTTATTAAAAACTGCATTGAATTTATGATAATCAGTGATTCATGCTAAAGTTTCCTGAAGTTTCAAAAAGAAACAGACTCAGATATTTTTAAAAGATGCTTTTTTTTTCCAAAGGCAGTGAAATGAAAAACATCAAACTGTTCAACTTCTTGGGGAGCAATTCTTCCATCAGAGGGGAAGGAAGAGGGAAGTTCGCCACTTCATAGCATATTCCAATAGCTGGTGGGTTGACAGCCTGAGTATTCTCGAGGGATCAAGGGCTGACCCAGAAGGCTGCTGTCTCCTGTCAACCTCTAATTCGCAAGTGGATCCTGCACAAAAGATATTCTTAGATATACAAACTGGCATATCTTTTTCACCGAGAGCCCTTCTATTGCAAGACCTGGAGGGAATAATTGAGAGCACTATGAACAGGATACACGAGGGATCTTGAGGAAAAAAAGTTACTTTTGAAAGGCACATGCAACAGCAAGTAAAACCAACTCACCATTAGAGAGGAGAGTCTCTGAAAACCCAGGGGCGTACAGGGGGCACTGATGGGGGCTAGAAGAGGAGAGTGGGCTGCTACAGCTAAGCTTAGCTCCCTGCTGTAATTATTTGGGAGAAGTTAAAGGTGCACAGACTCTAAAGCCAGTTGACCTTTAGGTCTTCTTCTCTGGGAGAGGATATCTGGTCAGGCTGGTGATAATGGGAGCTTAGTGATTATATTTCCTGTCTGTAAACTGGATTCTGGTTTCACATCTCAGTCTCTGAGTTTCTGTTCTCCAAAGTTTTAACATAATCATTTCTATTCAGCCCTAGAATTTCGAATCATGTAAATTGTGGATGAAAAAATTGTGATCAAATAAACATGAGTCTGTTAGAAAAATGAGTGTGTTTGAAATAAGTGCTCAGAGAAGCTAGAAAAGGCTTTATGTATTTTTTCATTTATCAAGATAAAATGATTAATGTTGGTCGGTGTCATGGTTTATGTCAGTGGCCCCCAAGCCTCATGCCTTTGCATTATGCATTTGTGATTGGTTCATTGTCTAGTGCTTGGATTGGGGGTGTGAGTGCTACACCGGCCTAGGGGTGGAGCCAGGATGTGATGTAATGGCAGGAAGAAGGTGTGTCTCTCTCTTGCCGGTTTCCACCTTTGCTGTTTGCAGCCGCCATGAACTGTGGCCCCGCCATGCCACCCTGCCTTGGAGCCAACTGAGTATGGACTGAAACCTCCCAAAACTGTAAGAAATAAACCTTTCCTTTCCCAACTTTGGGCATTAGGTATTTTGTCTCAGCGATGAGTAAAAAGTAACTAAGACAGTCAGTAAATAAGAACATTATGAATAACATGTTTTAACAATATTTAGTAATACTGAGATATTACTTTGTTAATTTCTATTGCTCTCTAGATTCCTTTTAAGATGCTTGCCCCAAGTTCACTTACTGAATCTACAGAAGGAAATATGGCTTTGGAATAAAACTGTACAAGGGACATCAACTAGTCATTAGTTGAACTGCATTTTCATTATTAAGTACAGTTATCTTTTTGATAACTGTATGAGGCTGACAAAATAGAATCTGGGTCTTTGTGGGTGAGATGAGACATCAGTAAATGACAATAGTGACAGAAATAATAATCACTTGTCCTGGGCCCTTTGCCACCTAGTGTTCATCTATGTGATCTGTTGTGAATAAAAAGCATTCAAGCCTTTGCAGTTTCAGAAGATACGACTTAGTGACATTAAACAACTTGCTCACGCTCATCACAGATGTAAGTTAAGTTTTACGAATTTGTGTCTTTGTGCAGTACCCGTGTTAAGCATATACTATGCATCACGTGACATCTATCAGTGAGCTAAACAGATGACACAGGGCAGGGTCAGAAGAGAGACCATAAACAATAGACCAAGTAATACTTTTTAAAAGATGAATTCACCAAACCATGCAACTTGAAGCAATTTACTTAACCATTTTGGCCTTTTGCTTTCTCATCAGTAAAGTGAACTAAAATAACATCTGTGTTTTTACCCTGAGGATTAGAGATCCGGGCTAAGCACCCTTTATCCAAAATGCTTAGCACCAGCAATGTTTCAGATTTCTGAGTTTTACAGATTTTAAAATATTTGCTTATAAATAGTGAGAGAGGGGTCGGGGATTTAGCTCAGTGGTGTAAGCACCTGCCTGGCAAGCATGAGGTTGTGAGTTCAATCCCTGGTACCAAATAAATAGTGAGGGGATGGGATTCAAATCTAACCATGGAAATATTTTGTTCTATCTATAACTGATACACATTGCCTGAAGGTGATTTTATGCAACACCTTAAATAATTTTGTGGATGAAATCAGGTTTATGGTGTGAACATCTTCACTGGTGTCTTCAGATTGGTGCTCACCAAGCTTTGGATTTTGGAGCATTTTGGATTGTTGCTTGAGGAATGCTCTATTAGGCTGCTTTTGGTGTTATAGTGTTACTATAATGAACTATGAGACATTGGGTAATTTATTTTATGTTTTATTTTGAGATAGGGTATCACTAAGTCTCCCTTATGGTCTACATCTAGATATTCTCCTCAGAGCTGCATGTGTTCATAGGTGGGATTTTGGGGAGTTGTGAGTGGATCATGAGTGTGTGATACTGGATTAGTTCACTACTGATCTTATAGCTGGGTATGATGTTGGGAGGTGAAACCTGCTGGGAAGAGGTGAGTCACTGTGGATGTGGTCTGGAAGGGTATATAGGATGGATATATATATATATATATATATATATATATATATATATCCTTCCTTGATCCCTCTCTGCTTCCTACCTGCCATATGATGTCCCTTTGCCATGGCACCCTGCCTTGGAACCAACAGGTTAGGGAGTCAAACCTCTACAAACTATGAGCCAAAATAAATATTTCCTCCATTAACTTGTGTGTATTGGGTATTTCGACCCAGGTATAAAAAAGTAATTAAGACAGTCTCTAAGTTGCCCAGGCTGGACTCTATTTTGTCATCCTTCTGCCTCATCTTCCCAGAGTGCTGGGATTGCAGGCATCTACCACCATGCCTGGATAGACTTGATAACTTCATAAAGAAAAGAGGTTTACTAGAGGTTCAAGTAACACATCAGCTGATGACCTTCTTGCTGGCAGAGGCCTGAGACTGCACTGGGCATTATTTGGGGAGAGACAGAGTAATGCATGTGTGTGTGTATGCTATGGTCTCTGTTCTTCTTCTTCTTGCATTTTTTTATTTGAAAGAGAATAAAGCAAAAGAGGGCAGTACAGAGCAGATCAGAGCATGACAACATAGGCAACAGAATACTTTACATTAAGACAACTGGACATCAACAGTAGCTAACACCATATCTCTTACTCTGCTATAGTTGAGCATAGTTTCAACTAAAATAATATCAAACATAACACAATAGTATAAAGCCATGCATAGAGTAAAAGAATTACGGGGCTTTCTGAACTGAATAACAGAAAATGATCAATGGGTACTATAATATCTCATTTTTGATAAAAAAATTTGTTTAAACTATCACACATATTCAAATTCCAATAAGACACAATGTGATAGATAGAACCAATGGTAGTAGAACAAAAAAAGCATGGTAGGACTTCTAAGAAGGATGATATTAAATCAGCAATAGCTGTCATAATGTTTTGTTTTCTTCAAAACAGCTGTTCATATCATCACGTATGATATAGTCAAACAAAACAGGATAAAACCAT
>PVJX010022856.1:0-30004 GCA_004027295.1 Dolichotis patagonum
ATGGTGATGGTGGTGGTGATGATGGTGATGGTGATGCTGGTGATGGTAATGATAATAATGTTGCTGTTTTTCCAGGAAGAGGACACATGGAGAGCTCAGAGTAGGACAACCCCACCCCAAATGCTGCCCAGAATGTGCTCTTATTATTTCTACTATCTCATGTTCTCACTCCCTCCCAGTGGCTGTCTCTCCTACCCTGGGTCCCCCTTCACGAGGTAAGCACTCTTCCCCCCTTTACCAGACCTCTTTTCAACAGCAGCTCCTCTGTGGGGGACAGGACCATCGCCCTAGAAAAAAGGGGCTCCAGGGGCCACCTTGCCCAGCATCCCAGGGAGGATCAGGGAGGTCATGGAGCCTGTTTTCCTGCAGGAGCCCTCAACCCATGGCACTGGTATTGCGCCCACTGGGAGAGCAGAATGAACCCCACGCCGGGCACTGGGTCTCCTCAGGAAGAAGCCACCTCCTGGCCCCACTGCAGGGTGCTTCTGAGGGAGGCTTGGCCACTGCTGCCACCAGAGAGGGTCAGGGCTGGGGAAATGGTGCGACAGATGGGCAGAGCATCGCCGGTCTCTGTCAATGCCTGGTGGGCACCAGGGTGGGATGACCTTTCTTGTGTCCAGTGCTCTGACTCCCCTCATCTGCACACAGCCTGCTTGGACACCTTCTTCCTTCCTATCACGCCATCCTCTGCCAGTGCTGATGCAAAGTTCCTCTCATGCTTCCTGTGCCAGCCTGGAGCCATCGGAGCACCACAGGGGACCCAGCTGTGCCAACCCGGAGGTGCCTCGGGCGTCAGTGTTATTCCGAACTGGAGGCATCAGAGCTCCGGAAACACTCACTGCTTCAAAGCAGTGCCCCAGGACAGCTCCACTGCCCCAATTCCTCCCGGAGTGGCCCTGCTCCTCTCCTAGGGGCAGACACGTGGGCACCACCCGCACGGATGCTGTCCCAGACCCCTCCGTCCACCATGTGGACACGACCTTGGCCTCCACACGGGCCCCTCGGCCACCCCACTCCTGTGAAGACGGCCTGAGCTCTCAGCTCCCTGCCCCGTCCCGTCTGCTCCTCCCGAGGCCCCGACTCTTGGAGTTAAACAGTATTAATCGTGTGCATTTTCTACCCCCCCCCCCAGTCAGTCCTTTGTCAGCTGATCCGCGGGTCTGGGGGTCCAGAGCAGCCCACGCAGGTGGAGGAGAAGCCATCCTCCTCCTCCGCAGCGTGGAAGTGTCGGGAAATTACCTTTCTCACCTGCCTCTCCACACGCCCCAGCAACCCCAGCACCGGGCGGAGATTTCTGCACTAAATTAGCTCAGGGCAGGGCTGTGAAAGCAGCGCCCAGACCGAGAGGAAAGAAAAGCGCGTTCTTTCACTGTCCCGCACTACCCAGCCGACCCCACACCGACTCAGGCCTGGGCATCTTACCCCACGTGCCTGAGCTGGCCTCAGAGGTCACTGTGTGGGTCAGAGGTGGGAGGAGAACCTGCAGGACCAGGAAGGATCCCATCCTGGCCCGCTGAGGGCCCTGCCCGGCCCTGGTGCCCCATCCCAGGGCTGCTCCGGCTCCCGCAGGCTCCGCTGTGCCAACCTGAGCTGCGTCCCGTGTGCCCTGCCACGAAGCAGGCCGGGCACCTCCAGGGCGGGGCGAAGGCTGCTGAGCGCAGGAACCCTGACTCGGGCATCCGAGGCCCCGCTCCCCACTCCTGCCGAGGCTCTTGGGCCTGGTGTTGCAAGTCTGGATCGGGGTCCTGTGGATCCGAGGCCCTTGGGGACATGCACGGGCTCACACCAGGGGCTGGGCTGCGGCCCCCCAGGTCACCTGCTCCCGGGGCCTCACTGCCCAGGGCAGAGAGGAGCCGGAGCCAGGACCGGAGACCAGTGAGCAGAGCACACAGTTCCGAAGGTGGGGCTCAAGGCCACATGGGTGTGCCCAAGGTTCCCGGGAAGGGGACCCCACTTCCTGCCACCCACCCCCATCTCCATGGAGCCTGAGAGGGGAGACAGGGTGGCAGCCAAGGAGCCACTCGCCCGGCGCCTGGTTGGTTGTAAATAAGCTTGAGAAGTTTCTGCCTTGCTTCATTCTGCACAAAACGAACGTGCTTGCCAGACTCATTAATGTGTAGGAAAGGGATTTTTGCTCAGAAGATTTGCAAGCTTCGGTCATTCTCTGCGCTCCCACACCAGGGACGCAGCCCTGCGGGGACACAGCCTGCATCCCGAGAACTGTGGGCTCCCACCCACTGGGCGCCGGTCCTGCTGGACCCCATCACCAACAGTCAAACCCAGCATTCGAGAAGCAGAGGGATGCGGGAGTCTGGGTGGACACCACGGAGGTGACCCCGGGAGAATCAGGCAGTGGCCCAGGCCCTGGTCTCAGCCCCCACACATGCTGCCCCCACCTTTCACAGGGCCCAGCAGCTCTGGCCCTCCACGCTAGTGCCCCGGCCCCCAGACCCAGCCCATGCGGTGACTTCATCTGCGCAAAGACCTGGACCCCCCGCTCAGCAGTTCCTGTGGCCGGGGTCACCTGGGGTGAGCGTCCCCATCTGGTGCCTCTTGGCCCTGGCCCCGGGATCAGGACATGTGAGTCTGCCCCTTGCCCTCCCCTGCAGGTCCTGCCTGGTCCTGCCCAGGCCTCGAGGGCTGCACAGTGTTGTCACCCGGGTGGCAGTCACTGACCCATGTCCCGCCAGGCCCTGGGCCCAGGTGTCCAGGTGCAGCCCGCAGGCCGGGCCTCCGGCAGCTCCTCGTAACAGTCACAGTGCCAGCCAGGATCAGCGCTGCGGATCTCGGCGTGTAAATATTTGAAGAGTGCACAGGTGCAGGACCCCAGGTGACAGCTCCAGTTAGCACAGCGGCTCTGCTGCCCTAAGGGGCGGTCTGGCTGGGCGCCAGGTCTCACAGCGGAAGGAAGCGCCCTTTTCTCCCAGGAGGGGACGACCTCGCCCCCTGCCATTCCCTGGGGTCCTGTCTTGGGGATGGCAAAGCTAGGGGACCCCTCCCCCTCAGGAGCAGCCTCTGCGGCCTGCACAACTGGGGCTCCACTCTCTGAGTGTCATAACGGATCGCGCGTGATCACCGCCGTCATGCCAGACACATCCTGGGGTGCTCAGCCCCCAGAACAGCTGCCCAGGGCACCTAGGCCGCACTGGAGAAGGAGCAGAGATGGCCCCTCCCATCCTGCCTCAGGGTCTGGTGCAGTGAGAAAAGGTGGGACCCCTGCAGGACGGCTGAGGGGGTGTGCAAAGAGGAGGCCACGGTGAGGTGGCTTGAAGGATCCGGCAGGAGGTGCCCTGCCTGCTGGGGTCTCCACGCCCTGAGGACCAATCCAGGCCAGGCAGAGCCCCATGCACCAGGTCTGGCCTGGCCTCTGCGAGGCGACCCCTCTGGTTCCTAAATCACTCCCTAGCCAGAGGCACCCCATTCCTGGGCCTGCTGAGCCCTACACCACAGGGCCTTTGCATAGCCACCCCTGGAGGCATGGCTTCCCACGTCCTCCTGACTCTGCCTCACTTCACCCGGATCTCTCCCCAGTGTCACACCCGTGCACTGCCACATCCGGGAGGCAGCGGGGACCCTGTGACCCCCAGGCCTCAGGCCACTATCAGGAAGGGCTGGGCTCCCTGGCCCTAGGGTCAATAGTTGGCCTTTTGACTCAGAGAGGACACTGGGCTTTAGCCAGGTGGGGATAGTGAATCTGACCCGAGTCCCTATGGGGAGGCGGGGACTCTGGGAGCAGACCTGACCACTCTTGTCACCACACTGGGGCCCTTGATCACTGGCCAGACCGGGCTGGCTGCCAGGTGTCCGAGCCCCAGGAACTTGGCCTGCTGCTTACTGAACAGTGCCATTATTGTCCCTTAAACCTGCAATGGAAACCAAGGCATGAGTTCCCAGATGCACCAGGTCCCTGCAGCCATGTCACCTGTGACCTGTGGGTGTAAGTTTCGGCCCCCTCGGCGAGCGCCACAGCCCGAAATCTCAGATGGCGCCGAGGAGACCAGGCTCACGGTGCTGCTGACCTGCAGGTCCAGACTGCGGAGAAGAGGGAGTTAGGGAAGAGGCTACACAGCCACACACATGCTTGTGCGCCTGGGTGTGCAAGTGCACGCATGCACGTGTGCACGTGTGCGTGGTCACCACATTCTGATGGCACAAAAAATGAGCACACGTCTTCCCCCATTTGAAAACCGTTTTCTGCTCACGGCGCAGCCCGAGCCTCCAGCCCTGCCCTGGCTCCCCTCTGGGACAGTGGTCTCGGCGCCTCACCTCCCCGTGATGGAGCTGCCAGGCTCCTCACCAGGCCTGGACTCCGCGGTCCCAGCCTCTGCGGCCAAACCAGTGGTGGCCACAGGTCCTCTCGCCAGGTGGCACCTGGGTGGTGGCCACAGCCTCCACCTGGGCACCCTCAGAGAGAGAAGCCGGGGTCTGCATCCAGGTCAGCTCACGCCCGCCGGGGGTACAGGGGTGGGTGCTGCTCCGGGGAGCAGAGAGCCCCGGGGGAGCAGAGGCTGGCTCGAGGAAGTTGCCAGCTGCAGGTGCCCAGGAAGCCAGGTCCAGGGACCCGGCTGGACCTCTGCAGGGGGTCCAGCCTGCCTGGTGAGAGAGAAACACGGCCACTCGTGGGGAGCTGGTGACTCAGAGTGCGCATACGGCCCACGGCAGCAGACGGATGAGTAGTGGGCACTGCCGACGGTGACCAGCACGTGGAGCTCAGGTGACGTCTGGGGCCTGGAGGCACTGTCCAGCTGGCAGCAGCGCAGCACACAGGCCCAGCCCGGGGCCCCTGTGTCAGTGAAGTAAACTCAGCAGTGCTGGGCTCACGCCTGCTAGAGGGGCACTGCATGCCCGCAGGGAGACGCGTCCTCCTTTCCTGCCACAGGTCGCTGGGCACTGCCCGGCCCAGACTCGAGAGTCCTGATTCTGTTGCTGTCCCCAGGAGCGAATGTCAGTCGCCCCTGGCTATGGCGGGGGGAGGGGTAGGGAGGGGAGGACGAGGTGGCTGCTGCTGCTCCTTTGGGTCACCACTTGTGCCCTGGAGACAGGTGGACACAACAAGGCTCCCGGTGACTAGGGCACCCCACGGAGAAGCTGGGAAGGGGACGCACAGGCCCCTGAGTCACGTCTGTCCCCACAGGCAGTGCGAGGCCCCCAGAGGTATGCCTGCCCTTGGTTCCTGCCGGGAGCCAGGCTGCCCCTCGGCCCTGGGAAAACACAGTACACACGCACCTCAGCCAGACAGCCGGCCAGCCGCGTCACATCCCCGGCTCCAGGTCATCCTCAGACCCTGGGGCCGAGGGTCCCCGCCTCCCTCCTTGCTAACAGCACTGTCACCAGAGCAGATACAGGGTTTGGTCAGCGGGTGGGGCAATGTGGGAGGGGACTCAGGGAGGACCCGGCGGAGAGGGAAAAGAGGCCGGGTAAAGGCAGGGGCCCCGAGCCACGCCACCATGTGGTCAGGGCTCCCCCTTGGACTGGACCCCGGCGAGGAGCCGGATTTGCAGGGCAGGCGAGGGGCAGCACGTGCACTGGTGCCCAGCCCACACCGGCCGCTGCCAGGACCTTGGGGCCACGGTGTCCTATCCTGAGCCTTCATTAGAAAACCAGCAAACGACCACATATGTTATTTCAGAAATAAATATTCATTACAGTCATATAATATGGATTGATGGCTGCATTGTGAGGTAAATTAAAGAAATAAATAACCCACAAGCCTTTGAAGGAGTTGTCCTTAGGCAGAAACGGCTCAGGGTTTTTTTCCTCCGTGGCCACCTACTGAATTATTTAAATTATTTAAACTCAGATGTTAAGAAATAATCAAAACGGCGCCAGCTCCAGCGTATTTCTCTATTTATTTCTCCAGCCCTGATATTTATGCAAAGCACCTGATGTCCTGCTCTGGTGCGGGCTGGCTAAACTACAGGCAGTGAACGGTTTTTAGCTCATCTCAGGCGACTCATTGAGGCCCTGGGATGAGGACCCAGCACCCCGGCAGCTGAGGGTCCTGGCTCCAGGGTGCTGTGGCTCTGGGCCCGGGACTGTCCGGGGCCAAGTCCTGGGCTCCTGGGGGTCAGAGCTGCAGCCCTAGGGGCTTTCAGCCGCCGCCTCACCAAGGCAGAGGCTCCGGGTCTGCAGGGTAGGGGTGGGAGCTGCCCTGCCCAGGCTCCAGCGCCAGAGGGTCCCACCAGCCACCCGCTCTGGGCCCTTCACCATCCCCAGGGGTGAGGCTGGGTGGGCGGAGTGTGGAGGGTGGAGGGGCCTGAGCTGGCCCAGCGTCCTGGCCTGGCTGCGGGTTGGGGCCCGACGCAGAAAGCCCGGCCTGCGACCTCTGACCCATCCCACAGCTCCACAGCTGCAGCCTGGGCCCGGGTGACCTCACCCCACGGTGGGTGCCAGTCCTCCCCTCGCTCCGGTGGAGAGCCGGTCCCACCACAGCATCCCAGCAGCCGCCAGCTCGCCCTGGGGGCTCCGGCTGCAGCACCTCACCCCCGGCTGGAGTCCAGCTTCCGGGACACTGTGGGACAGCAGCACAGAGGACATGCTGATGTCCACGCAGTGCCTTGCCGGGTGCCCAGACACCCACACCCCTGTGAGGCCCGGGAGGGGCAGGTGGGCTCCTCAGCTGCCAGAGGCTGAATGCGGAAGGGTGGGTAGCTTCCAGATGGCACAGCAGCGTGGACTCCTGGTGACCGGGTCCCCTTCCATTCTTTCTTTTCTCCCTTCCTTCCTTCCTTTCTCTTTGAAACGGGCTCTCACTATGTAGCCTAGGCTGGTCCTGGGCAATCCTCCTGCCTCTGCCTCCTGGGTGCTAGGTTTATAGGCATGTGCCACCACACCCAGCAACCTGGGCTCTTTCTGTCCCACAAAGCTGGAAAACACAAGTCCAAGTGTTACAGACAGCTATTAGATAGAAATATTACAGGCAGGCGGCAGGCAGGGCTGGCCTCAGAGGAGCCAGTGCAGAAGTTCAGATACCCTGCAACCTTGGAGGAGTCAGACAGCTCCACTGCCCGCCAGACCTCAAGACAAAATGCACCCACATCCTACTGACTGATGTTCTAAATAGGTCTCTATCACCTCAAGGAAGAAAAGAGTCACTAACCCATCCCCCTACCGGAGGAGTCACTGTTCTCCAGGCCTGCTGGCCACGCGACCCATTTTCCCTGATTTAGCAGTTAATCTCACTGGCTGACCATAGTCCTGTCACACCTTACACCCACCCTGCGAGTTCCCATGTTTTCCTCACCTTGGACCCTTCTCACTTCATAGTTTTGCTCTATACAAGCCCCTAGCAAAGACAGAGTCCCTGGCAACCCTCTCGGGACCCCTCTGTCTCTCTCAGACAGAAGCTTTCTTTCTCTCAATAAATATACTCTGCGCTCAACCTCTGTTGTTCCTAAAATTCCTTCTTCGATTTTAGAGAACACGAGCTCAGACTGGACATCTAGCAGGCCAGGAGTTTCTCTCCCCAGGAGTATCTGACTGGGCGTCAGTCCAGGGGCTGGAAGTGGACATCAACTCATGGTGACATCCATGTCACACACTCGGGCCTCCATGCCGTATCCTGGCCCCTGCTGGTTTGTGCTGCCTCGGCCTCCTCCCCGCCCTGCCAGCAGCTGGCTGCTCGGGTCCAGGTCCGTGTCCTCGAACCCTGCACGGACAGTTTCCATCTGACCTTCCTCCGTGGTGCTCACAGGAAGTCCCCTTGACAGCCGACCTCTGTGAGTTAACCACGCTGCCTCGGGACGGTCAGCCCAGTAATTCTGCAGCCTCGGAGCACAGGCAGCTCTGACCCAGCCACACTCTGCTGTGACTTGCAAAGTCACTTGCAGGTGAGGGCGTCTTCCTTCCTAGCCTCTGCAAGGCTGTTTAACCCGGAGCTAACGTGAGGGCGAGAGGAAAATTACCCGAGCTGACAATCACTGTCCCTGCCACCGGGCATCTTCCTTCCTAGCCTCTGCAAGGCTGTTTAACCCGGAGCTAACGTGAGGGCGAGAGGAAAATTACCCGAGCTGACAATCACTGTCCCTGCCACCCAGGCTCCCAGCACTTCCTCATCAGACGCTGCTGTTATCAGCTGCTCAGCACACAGGTGTCGTGAGCACACCTCGGGAGAGCGCACACTCGCATGCACGTGCACACACGCTGCCACACCCATCCCCAAAAGCTCTCTGGAGCCAGGCATGCAAGACCAGCCTGGGCTACAAAGTGAGCTCAAGGCCAGCGCGAACTGCACAGCCAGACCCTGTGCAGTGTGGACTGACCTTCTAAAAGACTGAAACAGCTCTGGCCAGGGTCCGAGGTTGAGCGAAAGCCAGGACATCAGCTCACGGACAGGACAGAAAATGGTTCGTGGCCATTGAGACACTGACCATTTGAACATTGTCCCCCCACATCCTGCCCTTCTGGGGTTTATCCCCAGCACACCCCCTTCCTCGCCAGACCTGGAGGCAGTGGGCCACCCTGGGGACACCGGCTGCCCTCAGCACCTCCCCTGCCCTGGAGGGGGAGGCCAGGCCTCGGGTACTGGAACCCCAAGTGGCCCGTGGCCCAGTCTCCCTGTGTGACCTGCACATCACCTGTGCGAGGAACAGCTTGGCACAGGATGGGGCAGGGCTCAGGGCAGGTGCTGGGTCCCTCCACCTTCGCTCTGACCCTGGCCAGAGATGCTGCAGAGAGGCCAGTGCGAGCCGTGTGACTCCCATGTCCTCTCCAGGCAGACAGCAGGGAGGAGGGGGCAGGGAAGCCCTGCATCTTCGGACCCTGCCCAAGGCCGCTGCTCACGAGCTCAGCTCCGCTGCTCTTGGCGAACATTCTGTCAGCAGAATCAGCCCCGACCACTCCAAGGGTGCTGGGCCCGGGGCGCTCGGGTGGAGAGGAGGCTTCCGGATTGATATAGGGGAACAAAACTCCCAACCTACTATGTTCGGTAGAGTTTGTGTTCTCTAAAATCGAAGAATGAATTTTAGGAACAACTGAGGTGAAGAGCAGAATATATCTACTGAGAGAAAGAAAGCTTCTGTCTGAGAGAGACACAGGGGTCCCGAGAGGGTTGCCAGGGACTCTGTCTTTTCCAGGGACTTTTATAGAGTAAAATCATGGGGTGAGATGGGTTTAAGGTGGGGAAAACTGGGAACTCACAAGACAGATGGGCATAAGGTGGGACAGAACTACGGTTTGCCAATAAGATCAATAGTTCAGGTAAAATTGATTAACTTGGGGACAAATGGGGAAGAGAGTCATGTAGAAAACGGGCATTCTTAAGGAGCAGTGACTCTTCCCTAGCGGGATGGGATAGTGACCCCTAACTTCCTCGGGGTGATAGAGACCTAGTTAGAATATCAGTCCTTAGGATGTGGGTGCATTTGCTTGATATTTGTCTTGAGGCCTGGCCCACAGCAGGAGCTGTCTGTCCCCCCACCCCCAGTTGTAAGGTGTCTGGCCTTCTGCTCTGGCTCCTTTGAGGACCCAGCCCTGTCCACTGCCTAGAGTATTTCTAACTCACTCAGCTGCCTGCAACAGAATGAGGGGCAGGCGAGGCCCGGGCCACTTGCTCAGCTGTGTGAGGACACAGAGTGGGTGAGCAGGGCAGCTGAGATCCCTCCGACCCCAGGCCCAGCTCCGTGTGGTTGTTCCCTCTCCCCATCAATCTGCTGTTCTTCCCCAAAGGCCCCGAAGAGTGCCATAAGGACACCGTGGCCCAGGATCCGTCCCCAGTTGGGGTCCAGGTTGAGGTCCAGTGAGCACCCTGCAGCTGGGGAGGCAGTGGACGCAGAGGGCCAGGCCTCTGGAAGCCCGCCCAGCAGGAGGCAGGAGGGACAGTTCTGTTCCCAGCACACTGAGATGGGGCCTCTGCTCTGCCAGTCTGGACAGGTCGCCACCCCTGCAGAGCCCAAATCCCAGGCAGCAGCCTGCGCCCAGCTTGGAGTGAAGGGACCCAGTGTCCTTTCTCTGCCAAGCTGTGTCCCCCCACAGCCGCCCCAAAGCTCCCGACCCCATCTCTCAGCTCCCAGCCCCTAGGAGGAGGGGAGGAGAGGAGCCAGGGAGAAGAGGCTTTGCCGTTGGTCCTGTGACCTCCAGGCTGCAGCCACAAGCTGTCCTTTCCGTGGGAGGGCACCATGAGCCATCAGTGCCCTCACTGTCCAGGGAGCATGTGAGGGCAGGCGTGGAGGTCAGCACTGCCCTCAGGGACAGAGGACACTAGTGCAAGGCAGGTGGTGCCACTGGGCTTGGCTCCAGGGGTGACAAAGGTGGGGACTCAGCCAGCACGGTTCATGGCCCACGCTGTGAGGGAGCACTGTCCCCACCCTGAGCAGGGGTGGCACGGGGACCTGACCCCATTGTCCCTGGCATGTAGACAGCTGTGGCTGGTTTCCCTGCTGGCCCAGGTCATGCCACCCAGGTGGGCAGTGCTGACTCCGTGGGATGCCTTTGCAGGTCGTTGGCGATGTCTTCCCGCCAGGTCTTCCTGTCCCTGCTGGTGTCCAGCCCCAGGCCCGAGGGCACCACAGGCCACACAGAGACTATAGGGGCCCCTCTGCAACTACACCTCCCTCCTGCCCTGGTCCCTGCCAACCAGCGTCCTCCCAGGTGGCATCTCCGGTGTCTCCAGAAAATGTCCCCAACATCTTATTTTCTTATCACTGCAATTCATTGTGCCAGGCTTGAAAAACAGAAGCAATTATAGAGGAAATAAAAACTAAAAGCCTTATGCATAGTTATATTACGTAAAACAGAATGGCAATACCATAGACCTCAGCTGGTTTTTTTCTTTTTAAATTATTTTTAATGGTAGCAAAATGCATGTAACATAAAAGTTACCATCTTATCCATTTTTAAAGACCATACCGGGCTGGGGAGGAATGTGAGAGCCGTGCTCTCTCACTGTGTGCCCCGAGGGAGTTACACAGGGTGCACACAGGATAGCGTCGCCATGGTCAGCGCCCTGGCCGGGCCGGGTAGCTCAGGACAGGCTGGAGACAGACAGGCCTCCCCCTGCCTGCAAGGGGTTCCCAGGCCGGAGCCAAGGCCTCAGCCCACCGGGAAACCCTTGGAGCCACAGGAAGGCCCACATGGAGGCCTTTCTGGGACTGATGCCCCCTTTGGAGTGGACGTTAGCTGGCACCACGATGCCCGGTCTAAACCCTAAGGAGCAGCTGCCCAGGTGACCTGACTCCTGCACAGTGAGCACCTGGCCTCGTGCCCACTCTGACCTCGGCCGCCACAGCTGGCTGGCACGTTATTGACTACAGCGGGCCCCAAGGCCACAGAAGCTCAGAAACTTGCCCGCCACCCCTCAAACTACACCCTCAACCCCGCCGCCACCCTAAGGCTCAACTCCTCGGCACCAGCCTCGCTCCCGCCGGCTGAACCCTGCTGTGACTCTCAGGTGTCCTGCCCAGCTCTTCGTTAGACCTGGACAGGTCCCTGACCTGCTGGCAGGACACTGACCACCATCACCCCGAACCGCCCCTGCCTTGCGCTCCCCGCTGGAGCTGGTGCACCCTCTCGGCAGTGTGGGGCTCTGCACGCCAAGCCCCGGACAGACCCGCTCGAGGTCGGAACCGCTGTGTCCACCGTGCTGCTGTTGTGTCCCGAATGCCCTGCTGTGGGCACATTCTGTGTCTGTGGGGCTGGGACCGCAGCCCGGCCTGTGTGGGGCAGGTGCTTGGTGTCCGGGTCCCCTGGCCTGGGCTGCTCAGCCAGGAGCTGGGAGCAGCCCTCTGCTGTCCACCTCAAATGCACCCACAGCAGCCGTGGTGGGCGCTCTGGAGCTGCTCCTGGGTGGCTGCCGTGGACCTGAGGCCCAGGCCAGTGCAGCTCTGATGGCCCAGGGGCTTGTGGCTTGGCCGGTGGGCCTGGGTCTCACCTCTCAGCTCTCGGGGGACCAGGCTGCCACGGCCTGCCACCCAGCCGGGCCCACACCTGCCTGTGGCCAGGGAGACCTAGGGGGCGCAGGCGGGCAGCTCGGTCTCCCATGGCTGAGAGGTCAGCAGCTCCCCCATGGCCTCCATGAGTCCCCTCGCCCTGCAGTGACTACCTCACAGCAGCTCCCATCCACCACAAACAGAAGTCACATGCTGGGACAGTTGCGTCCCCAGAGGAGTGGACATGAGCACAGGGCACCGGACAAGGGCTGCAGCAAAGCCGAGAGCCAGGGCCACACATCCTCACACAGTGACCAAGCTCTGTTCCGGCAGGTCAGCAACACAGGTTCGTGAGGGTGGAAACCAGGCCTCAGTCTCCCAAGGTCCTTGTGAGCTGGAGTCGGCTCCGCCTCTTCAAACAGCACAAAGGCAGGTGCGACCTGGGTGTCCCCCAGTCAGTGACCGGATAATGTAGTACAGGCACACAACAGAATATTATGCAACACTGAAAAAGATCCTGCCACTCTGACAACATAGATGAATCAAAGTTTGGGGAGAAATATGAGGGAGACCCAGTGTCGCCAGACTTAGCAAAGCAAAGTAAAAGATGAGCAGCTAGAAGACCAATTGGGCGGAGCACTTGTGCCACCCACATCTGCCTACACAGCGACTTCCAAGGTGCAAGGTGGTGTCCTGGCTTCGGGGCAGGGCCCGAGGCGGGCGCGTGGCGCCGCCCTCCGTGAGGTGCTGGCGGGACTTTGGCAGAGCAGCTCTTCGCCACTGGTTTCTGTCTTATCGTTCTGACTGGGCCCTGAGCGGTCTGCGTGCTCCCTAAAGCGACTCTGAAAGTTGTTGTCTTCCTGTTGTCGCCGCTGCCTGAAACTCACGGAGGCTTCTGTCCCGTCGAGGTCAGGCGAAGTTGAGACCCCTCAGGGGCCCCGTGCTTGTGCCACTTTGACCTGGGACGGGGCAGCGCAGTGCTGCCCACAGCAGGACCTGGCCTGGCTCCCAAGTCCTCCCACCGCCTCCCTCCCGGCCTCGTCCCCTCCGGCCCGCGCCCGCCTCCCCTTGTCCTCCCGCCTCTGACACCACCCTGGGCCTCGCTGGTACTTTTTATCATAAACAGTTATAAAGTTAAACGAGCACAGCCAGGTATGTGAGTTATTCCCCAACCATCTGCCACTTAAACAAATTAACCCTCAGCGTGATCTGCTCTGCGGAAAGCTGAGTCGGAGCATCACGTGATGACACAACTTCAGGTTATTTTCATCTGTGCTGTTTCTTTAAATTAAATACTCACAAAAGGCACTGTGGAAATACTCTCACTGTGAAGTTTGTTGCCCACAGTCGCCTAATAAAGAAACCGCTAATCTTCTTATGATTCACTGACACACTGTCAAACACTACCAGTTGTTTCTGGCAGCCTGAACACGCGAGGTGAGACGCTTTCCAAATGATCAGCCTCACTCACAAAACGACTGCTAAGTGTGTTTACGCAGAGCTCACCAGCGTTTACCGGGCACTTCCCACACCCAGGTCCAGCACCAGCGTGGAAGCCAGCCCCTCGGGCAGACGACGGCATGTCCGTTCACCAGATGAGAAAACCGAGGGTCCGGAGGGCCAGAACTTGCTCAGTAATAATAACACATAAATAAATGACAATTCATGCTAATATGTATCACTCTACTACTTTGGGTTCTAAAGTGACACCGACACACAATTTAACAGCTACACCCAGCTGGGCATGGTGGCGCACACCTGTAATCCCAGCACTCAGGAAGCTGAGGCAGGAGGCTCACTGTGAGCTAGAGGCCAGCCTGGACTACGGACCAAGATCCTATCTCAGCTCTCCTCCCCCAAATATCTAAATAAATAAAGGTGACACTCATCAAGAAATAGAAACTGTGGTTTCGAAGTATACTCCTGTGCACTTAAAATTAATCTCATCCGAGGGTCCGAGGACTCTCCCACTGTAAGTATGAATCAGGGTGTTCAGAAGTTTAAACAGCTAAGCATTAATGAGGCTCAGCTGTGTACAGGGCACGGCAGTATCTATTCCTTCCAGTGTGAACTACGCTCCTAAGAGCCGAATTCAACTGAAATAAAGTCATAAAAGTAGAGTTTCTCGGGGGGCTTGGGGGACAGCTCAGTACCCCCATAAACACCTGCCTGACAAGTGCAAGGTCCTGAGTTCAATTCCAGCCCCCCCCCAAAAGCAGAGTTTCTCCTTTACATTAGACACATAACCTCAGCCAAAAGGCCAAAAACAGAGATGTCTGTAAATGCCGAGGACATGCGACGGCTGACCCTGGATTCTCGCCAGCCTGCCGCGTCCGCCGTGAGTGCCCTGCAGTAGCTGGCAGAGACCCCGCCTAACACGGCGTCCAAACACAGAGAAGTGTGGGGAGCAGGGCACCAGGGTGACACGGGCCGCGGTCACACACGGGCGAGGAACCACCCAGCCCGTCGGCCTCGAGCTTTGCTCTCTCATCTTCCAATGGAATCTCATTATTTATTTTCCATATTCATATTCACCTGGGAAGTCACTACATGGTAAAGCTGTCCTTGTCCCCAGCCCAGTGACGCTCCAGCTTCCTGACAGTAAAGAGCATCTTTTTATTACCAGTCCACTTTGCATCATTGGCACACCTGTCACGGGGCGCTGGGACTGTACACCTCGCATCCCAAGCCTTTGTCTCCCCCCCCCGCCCTCCCCTCCCTCTGCACCCCCTCCACCCCTGCACTCCCTTCCAGAACAGTCGCAGCAGCTCAATCTCAGAAACTCCCCGTGTGTCCATCAACAGGCGGACAGGTCAGGAAAAGGTGTAGTCACACACTGCCCTGCCATGAGCATGAGGAAGGGTAAACTTGACTCACCCCTAGGTAAGAGCGTGTAACTGAGACCATAGTATTAGTAAAATAAGCCAAGCACACGAGCTTAAGCGTTGCATGATTTCTCTTATAGGAGAAACTGAGAGAGAGAGAGAGAGAGAGAGAGAGAGAGAGAGAGAGAGAGAGAGATCAAAATGGAAGGCAGATAAACACAAGTATGGAGGTCTTTTTCAAATCAGCGGGCATCTGAAGGGCAGAATGCCGTCCAAACAGCAGCGTGCCTTCAAGGCTCCCTCCAGATGAGAATTTATACCAGTAAAGTTCACTGTCCGATCATTTGGTCTGGCTGGTGGAAGCTTGCATAAAATCACAGCCTTAGAACCTCTCGGTACCACAGGGACTCCCTTCGCTGAGGACAAGCTCACAGAAACCTCGACATTTTCTTCAGATAGCGGAAAGCCCTGCTCCGGCCGGATTCTCACACCTTCTTCGGCTTCAGTCTTCCCTGGATGATTTCTCCGCAGCTCGCAGTGTCACTCCCGAGTGTTAGCTTAGAGACTTTTGTCACAAGCTTTCCTTACTGATGTCTTCTTTCAGCCAGAAGTCCTGGTTTGTGAATCTCCCTCGCAGTCCACCTGCAGATGTGAGTTTTTGTGTCTACATCGCCCACTTCCCTGGCTTCTTTTCGGGAAGGCACAAAGCACAGAGCCCGGCTCTGGAAGCAGCGCTTGGCTCTTCAAGCCTTGGGGGAGGGGCCGAGTGCCCATGGAACTGCTCAGATTGTTTGGGGGAGCAGGGCGGGTGGCGGTGATTTGGGGCACTTTCTGGGTTCCCAGAGATGCCCAAGCAATAGTCTGAGATTTCCACTTGCAGAGATGCGTGACGCCCCCGTGAGCTCCCAGGCCAGAGCTGGTGGAGCGGGGCCTTCTGTGGAGCGCAGGAGGGTCACCAAGGAGGTCAGCGTTGACAGGGCCCGGGGGCCCTCTGCTTCTCCCACTCAGGCAATGAGCTGGGTCAGGATCCCCTCAGGTATGGCAGTGGCGAAGCCCTGACCCCCCAAGAAGGCCCTGCTACGACCCAGGTGGCCGGGGATTGCTGACCTTGGGCTCTGTGACGCCTGGCATTGGAGCCGAAGGGCCCAGTGGGCTGCAGGGAAAGGAAGCCAGCTATCCTTGTCCCCCTCTGAGGTGCAGGACATGGAGTCGTCTCAGAGTGGGGTGGGGATGAACCCCGGGCACTCTGCTCCCGGCAATGTGGGGCATGAGCTGGGGCTTGGGGACCCCGCCTACCCTCGGCCTCTGTCCCTCGCCTGGTCCTCAGGGACTCCAGGAAGCAGGCGGAGGTGGCCCAGTCCAGACACCCATGGCTCGCTGCCCACTGGAAGAGGTGACCGGGAGTCAGCAGTGCCCACAGTCCCCCTGCTCCGCAGTGCCACCCAGGAACCCAAGGCCCTGCCCCCGGGGGCCTCTGGGTGGGGGCAGCCGGTCCACCTCGAGTTCCCCTGGAGCAGCTCCTTCCCCAGGGCTGGGCCTGCTGTCACCGCCTCGCTCTCTTGCCCCCGGTGACCCTGCTGTGCCCAGCACAGGACGCAAGTCCCCTGAGGATGCACTGATGGAAGAGAGGCATTTCCATGGTTACAGAGATGGGAAAGCAGGAGAGGGACCACAGGCCTGAGTCCCTGGGGCAGCTGGTGGCTTCGTCACTCAGGAGGAGCAGGGACCAGCGCCTTGGCAAACCTGAGTCGGCAGCTCTGGGTGGAGTTGACCAGTTTTGGTGACCGTCCGGCCACCTCTGGCCCAGCAGGTGGGCACTGTCTGCCTGCAGAGCGAAGTGTCTCCTCAGAGCACGAAGCTTCAGTGCCCCTGGAGCGAGGGGGTCAGGAAGAATTTGGCATGTGAGGCCCCCGAGCCAGCGGCAGCATGGGGACCACGGGAGACTGAGGACAGCAGTTTCACTACAGCACAGGGGACACTGAGCGGGGGTCCCCCAGGTCACGATGAGGAGGGGCTGTGTGGCTCCGGTGCTGACAGTGATGGCAGCCCAGGCTCCAAGCAGCCTGGGGCCACCTCCTCTCTGCCCGGGATCTGGGCTGTGTGCACACGGAGGTAGGCTCAGCAGCCGGGCGGCAGGCAGTGGGCCGCAGACAACAGCTCCTCCTCCAGGTCCTCGTGGTGGCGCTGCCACCCAAGCTGCTGCATGGGACCAGGTGACTCAGTGGTGGCCACAGAGCCAAGGCAGCACCAGGGTAGACCTCAGAGCCAGCTGGCTGCGTGTCTGCCAGGGTACCAGTGGTGCTGGGGCTGCCTGTCAGCTTGGGTATTGGTAGTGACAGGAGTCATGGGGCCACTGTCACAGGGTGACAGCCGGGGTGAAAATGTCTACACCACAGACGTCTGGCACCACAGGGAGCCTCTGTGTGGGGAGCCAGGTGTTGGGCCTGTGGCAGCTCTGTGACTTCTTCTCCCCATGTGGGGGAGGTGCCTGTCGCTTGCTGGGGTGGTCAGGGATGCCCGCCCCAGCACCCAATAGGGAGACCTGGGGTGGGGCAGACCCCAGGTTTCTCTGTGGGTCCCAGCTGTGCCAGCCACAGGGATGGGGGTCACACTGAGCCTGCTGGGTCCCTGTCCCTGCATGGTGGGCAGACAGCACGTCCTTTCCCCCCATCTGGAGTCCCCATCTCAAGTCAGCCTCTGGGGCCCAGTCTGTCACACCCAGCTCTGCACTCAGAGGGGTCTCTCCACCCCTTCTGGTCCCACCGGTGAGGGAAGGCCACTGTGCCCCAGCATGAGCAGGCCACGCCCTTTGTACCAACTCCGTCCTGTGATTGGACAATACCTCCTCCTTAGCCTTGCCCCTTCATGTTGGCCCCACCCCCAGGCTTCCTCCTCCTGCTCCAGCCCACAGGAAGGACCTTCATCTCCTGGGTGGTCAGTACTCAGGAGCCCTGGTCTGCACAGCCCTGAGCCCCCCCCCCAAAGCAGGGCAGCAACCCAGCCAGCAGGGAGGGTCCCAGGACCCCTGCCCCCAGGACCACTGGCGCTGCCCCTCAGGACACTCACACTCCGCATGGCCGCACCGCGGCAGCCATAAAGATGACAGATGTGACCGGGGCCCAGCCGGTCGGGTCAGCAGCATCCATGTCTCCCATTTCCACTTCTCCTCACATAGCAGCGGTCTCCCCACATCCTGCTTCTCCTTCCGCTGCCAAATCCTGGGCTGTCAGCCTCGGGGACGTCTGCCTGGACCCCAGCCTGCCCCTCGGTCTGGTCTGTCCCGGGGGGTCTCATGACTGCTCCTGCCCAGCCAGTAAGGAAGCCCCAACTAGGTGGTCTCAGGGACAGGACTCAGGGGAGACATCTGAGGGACCTGGAGGCCAGGGCAGACAAGGTCCATCGTGCTGAGGTGGAGATGCCCCTGGCTCAGGCTGCCCTGCCCCTACTTGCTCCACCTGGACCCGGGCAGCAAGGCCCCCAGGTGTCGCCCACGTCCCTCCAGATGTCAGGACATCGCGGTGCTCTCCATCTGCACACCTGGACCCGGCAGCCAGGCCTGCTGGCGGGGAGGGCCGGCAGCCAGGGCCTGGGTGGGAGGAGCCTGCAGGGGTCAGAGCCTCCCCTGCCCTCCTGGCCTGACTTGGGACCGGGAGAGAAAGAGCAGCCAAGAGCACGGGGCTCAGGGCCTGACACAAAGGGGACCCTGGTCCTCCCCTCGACGCAGGTCACATTCTGATTTTATGTTCCCGGATAATTTGTTGTAAGGTGGTTATCTCAGGCCAAATGCCTGACAAAACCTGTCCTGGACACTCAAAAACATGACAAATCAACATCAAAGGAAAAAAACGATGGTTTCTGTGCCCACTTCCTGTCCCAGGATGATGAGGCTGTCAAAGAGGAAGCAGGAGTCCAGAGAGCAGAGGACAAGGAAGGGCCGCAGCCAGGCAGCTGACAGTGGCAATGGTGGGATTGGGGTGGTGTCACCTGCAGATGGGGAGGAGACTCGGAAGCTCGGTCGCTGCGTCTCCTGTGTCCTTAGCTCGACTACAGGGTGGCAGGATGTCTCCGAAGTGACCGCGGTCACCTTGCCAGGCTCCATGAGGGGACTGCCCCTGCATGGAGCAGCTCGGCATGGGGAGGCGTTGCTGGCACCCAAGGTGGCTGCAAGTTCAGTGCCATGGCGGAGACACCAGAGCATTCACTGGGGACCAGCATCCCCGTCTGTCTCTCTCCGATGTCCCCTAGCTGGAAGGGGAAGGACACGGATGGGCACTGGGGCCAACCAAGCTCGAATGCCGGCACTGAGCCCAACGTCCCTAAGTGGCCAGCTCTGGCCCTCTCTCCCCGGTCAGAGGCCAGCACGCTGGGGTGCAGACAGGCACTGTCCCCATGGTGCTTCCCCTTCTTGGGCCTGAGCCCCACCCCACCACCTTGCCCTGCACCTCGGGGCCCCCCAGTCACTGCCTGAGCCCGTGGGGTCCAGAGGATGCAGGAAGCTGGGCTTGGCGACACCCAGCCTTTGCGCATGAGGGGTGTGGGGTCAGTGGGCCCCACCCCTCTGCCCAGCACCAGTCAGCAGCTCTCCTCCCACGCACAGGTTCCAGCCCTGGGCTTCCCACTCGGGGGCAGTCAGCCCTGCACAGGACAGGCAGCGCTGCTCAGCCAGGGCCACGCAGCAGGGTGGCCAGGAGGGTGAGGGGCGGGGGACAGGGCTCAGGAAGAGCCAGAGTCCAAGGGGACCCGTCTTGTCCTCCAGTGAGGAGCGGCTGCAGGGCCCAGGGCCCAGCGCTTGGTGCTGGGCACAACGGTCACCCTGCTCTGCAGCCAGCAGGGGGCACAGAGCTCCGTCCGCCCCAGGAGGAAGGCAGCTGCCACTCCCAACAGGACCGGGGTGGGGATCCCATGGCAGCCTGCTGTGGCCCTCACAGGCTGAGCCCTTCCCTGGCCCTCGCTCCTGAGACCTGGCCACATCCTGGGCTCCTAGGTCCCCTGTGACACAGCCCTGGGCTCTGCCAGCCCCCTCGTCCCAACCTCACACTGGGTGGTGGCAGGGCCTTCATGTCCGGCCCCTGCTGCCTCACAGCCCTGCTGGACACCTGGCCAACCCGCCCCACGTGCATCCAGCTCCCTGGCCTTCTGACCCTGACTCCTGGGCAAATCCACGCCGCCTGAGGGTGATCAAGGCTGCCAGCCCCACCTACGTGCATCGGTCACAGCCAGGCATAGCACAGCCACCCCGAGCAGCCTGGTCCCCCAGGTCCCCACATCCAGGGGCTTCAGCAGGTGCTGGCCCTCAGGGTGGGGGGACAGTGGGGAACATCAGGTCAGGGTCCCAGAACATGAGACCCACGGCCACTCTCCTCTGGCCTCCCCTCAGAAAGGGCTCCCCCTTCCATTGCTGATCTGTCCCCTTGCTGCCTGCACCCCACCCCAGTGGTGCCAGGCCTGAGGGTCCCTCTCACTTGCAGGTGACACGGGCACCTGGGGTGGTGGGGCTCCCTGGGCTGGAGGGGTGGGCTGCCTCCCCACAAACCCAGCCCCTAGCACCTCAAGACCTCTCATGGCCGGCAACTCGCACACACGTTTCAAAGTGGTTTTCTATTTAATTCCACTTGTAGCTTCTTGCCAGGGCTCCATACCACTCTTTACCGCTGCCCATGTGTTGGGATCCTGTCACCAGGGGGGTCACGGTCCTCCACTTAGATGTCACCCCCTTGTGTGGCACACAATCACTACGGCCCACCATCATGAATCAGGGTCCAAATTACCAAGGGCAGCCGGGCATGGTGGTGCACGCCTGTAATCCCAGCACTCGGGAGGCTGAGGCAGGAGGATGGTTGAGGCAGGAGGATGGTTGCAAGTTTGAGACCAGCCTGGGCTACAAGTGAGCTCAAAGCCACAACCTAAATTGCGTAGGAGACCCTGACTCAAAAGACAAAAAAAAAAAGACTTCCAAATTACCAAGGGCAACTGCAGGCAGTAGGCACTCCATGGAGTTTTGCGATGGACACAATCAAGGTGGCCATTAAAATATGCTGTTCCTCCTACTCCATGAAGCTGCCTGTGGGAGATGACGCCCCTCAGGGCCTAGCTGGGTTGGGGCCTCCCCAGAAGCCCTAAGGTTGACCCTTGTATGCAGGGAAGGGGACTTTGTCACCCGAAGCATTTCCCTAATTACCCCTGAGGACGGGGCACTCTCAGAGTTGATGCCACGCAGATCCTTTTCTGCTTGGTAATACTCGGCCCAGACAAGCCCTCTTAATTTAATTGTTCAATTACCCGGTTAAGATCCCATGTAATCTTGTTCTGTCTAATGGCCTGCAGTGGCGTTGCCATGGTGCTGGCTCCGATTCCCACCATCCTTGGAAAACTGTGGGGTGCCGGCTTTTCCAGCCAGGGCTCTTCTCTTGTGGACCCCGACGCCATCTCGGTGAGCCCCAGCCTGCTCGCTCTGAGCCCCATCCCCTCGCCTGGCCCTGTAACAGCTTCCTACTCGAGCAGGTGCCACCAACACACCCCTGCTCACACAGCCAGACTGGCCAGGTGTACTGACCGCTCTGTGCACCCCACATTCCAGGGAGTGTCCACCAAGGAAACAGCTGGGGCCTCCAGGGGCGACCCCGCCTGGGCCCCTGTCTCGTGCCCTGGGGTCAGGAGGCCACCAGCAGCCATGCCCGATTCCCCTGCGCCTCAGAAGGAAATGAAACTGTAGAAATTCAAAGCAACCGGTGTGGGCTGGACCACTCTTTCCTTCGCTGTACACAGAGACGCAACCTCGGCCTTCGTGGAAACTCGGCCATTGGGACACTGTCCTCATGCTGGGGCCCGGGGTCCATGTCTGGAATCTCCATGGTACCCTGTGCAGGAACTCAGCGCGAGGGCTGAGCCACGCCGGTGGGGCCCGTGGGCGGGGAGGAACAGCGGCTGTTCCCACCGCCCCAGCCCTGCATGGGAGAAAGAGGGGCTCGTCACCCCCTGTGAACAGGAGCATGCACAGAACAGCCGCTTCTGCGGGCCTGCAGGTGCCGTGGCCTGCAGAGGCTCCTTTAATCCTGGAAAGACTCCTCCGCCCGCCTGGCCCAAACCTGGATTTCCCCTTCGGGCAGGCGGAGAGAACGCCTCATTTAATTAGGCCTTGCAGCCACTGCCTAAATTGTTCTCATTTGATTCTGCCGGCTGCTGCTTTCTGGGCCCCTGCTGTCACCCAGAGAGGACGTCCTATGTGGCTGATCACCCCTGCTGCTCTGCACACTGGGGTGTCCCCCCCCCATGGCCGTCCCCACCCCAGCACTCCTGCACCCCCAGCCCAGACCTTGGCCCAGACCCACCCCCATTGGCATCATCAGGCACCCAACTTTTTAAATTGCAGTTCACGTCAGACGTTTAGAGACATAACTCTCCTGGAAGGAAGGCTTTATTAAAAAGGTAATTAATTTATTCCCAAGGCATACACTAATCATAAATCACCCAGGATCTCTGTCCTGGGCTTATTTTCCTCCCAGTGTCTTTCCCGGTGCGTGCGTGATGGTGCATAGCCACATCCATACCGCTGAAGTTCAGGTCTGGTCTTTAATGTCCCAGCCTCTCTGTCAGGCTCTCTGAGAGCTCTGCTGTCTGGTGAGAGCTTGTGTGCGTGCCTGTCACAAAGACGGGGCCATCAAGGCCATCTCGCCCTGCGAGGGATGCGCCCAGGGAGGAAGGCGCCAGCCAGGGAACAGAGCCAGCTTTTAAAAGCTTCCTATCTGTTTAATTGCTTAAGTAATGCAGATTCATTACTCAGAACCGCAGCAGGGAAAGGCCGGGAGAATACTGACAGGCTGAGGAGACGCATAGAAAACCGGAAAAACTCCTATTACTGAAGACAAATCGCTGCGGAACGGTTGGGGCTGAGTCCTAACCCGCATCAGCTCTCTCTACAGAGAGACGCAGAGCGCGGATCTGAGCAGCAGTGGCACTGGGCAGGAACCGCCAGCTCCACGCAGTGGCCAGCAGTTGTGTGGGCACCAACGGCTCCGCGCGGCCTGCTGAGTCCCCACACTCACCCCCAGGTGTCAGGCACGGCTCCACACACCATGCTGGGGCCTCAGCCTGGGCCTGTGTCCGCTGACCCGGACCTGCCCTCCACCCGCCCTTCTGTCCTGGCTGGAAGGCTCTGGAAGGCTCCCTGGACACCTTCCCTGCCTGCCGAGGAGGGGGACAGGAGAGGAGACCCAGAGGGTTTCTAGGGTGTGGGGACAAGGCCCCGTGGCCCCCCGAGTGCGCAGACATTGTCAGCTCATCTCCCAGCCGGCCAGGGCTGGGGCAGTTTTGATCCCGGGGCTGGGGTGGGACAGCGCCTCCTGCTGGCAGAGATCGGCACCGCAGCTCTCAAGCCGGAACTCCCGCTTGGGGAATCCTGAGCCCCTTGGGTATATTGCTTGCTGGATCAACTCCGGGCGTGCCGCCTGCTAGCACACCGCTTGGGTCTTGTATGAGTTGCTCTAGAATTTTTGCGTGGGTGGTAACATTGGCTCAACATAGGACAGTTTTGATCGCAGGAGCTAAAGGAAGGAACCCCGGCCTGCGGCGTTGGGGGTGCTATCTGTGCACTCCGCGGGGCTGTGCTGGTCCTGGAATCAGTCCCTCGGCCTTCCCAGCCTCAGCACCAGTGTGCTGCCCGCCAGCGCACAGCGCTGTCTGAAGGGGCGCAGGGGCCTGCTGGTGTGGGGTGAGCCTGCCAATCAGCCTCCTCCTGCCCCCACAGCGCGGCGTCTCCCAGGGGCTCCCCGAGCTCAGGTGGTGGCAGCAGGTGGCATGGTGCCCATCCTGCAGCTGCCCAGCACCGAGTCTGGGGAGGCACAGGGCCTGGGGCCCACTGTCCCCAGCGCTGCCTTGTACCAAGCAACCTGAGCTCCAGGACATACCACGCCCTGCCCAGCCTGCTCCTCCAGCGCCCCTCACCCCACACTTTCAGCCATCTCCCCTCCCCAGGAGACAGCGGCCTCCCAGGCGCTGGCAAGCCTGAAGGGGCAGCACACACCCGGCTCTCACAGGCATGGCCAGGCCAGCCTCAAGGGGGCATTTCTGCTCCGACCTATGGACAGCAGGACAGACAGACCTGGGCCATCCCGGACACATACAGCGAAGCCTCACTCACAGCCCCAGGGTGGGCGTTGGGGAGAAGCCGGCTGGGGCACTGAGTACCATGGCTCCTCTGTCCCCACAGGACGCCACCTGGTCCGGGGCGGGGGGGGGGGGAAGCACCTGTGCCAGCACTGTCAGACCCTCCTACGGTGACCGGGAGAACACCGAGCTCAACATCTGCTCCTCCACAGGCCACAGCCCTGCACCCAGGCCGGCCCTCTGAGTTCCGGGCTGCGGTGAGACCAGAAGCCTCATCCCAGGGGGGCTGGGTTCCTCTGCACCAAGTCCCAGCCCATCCACCCTTCTGAGGGACCTTTTCCCATGTGCCTGTGCTCTGACAGCGAGGGCTGTCTGAGGTGGCCCCTGCTGTGGGTGACACAGCAGGTTCCCTGTCTGAACCAGTTTCTCAGCAAAGCTGCGCTTCCACACTGCAACCTGTGCTGTCTGCAGTGTGACGCCACGTTAGCAGGAGCTGCAGGTCACTGCTAAGTGTCCACCACACCTGCAGCCCAGGAGCCCCGTGCAGCCCAAGCAGCCCTTGAAGCCCCCAGAGTCGCCTCACAGGTGACAGCAGCCAGGGCCTGAAGGGGCTCTAGTCTTCCACCCCAAGCTGGGGCTGGAGCCCTTCAGACTCCACCCAAAGCCACTGGCAGTGATGGGGCAGGCAGTGGTGAGATGCTGGGTGCTCTGCCCCCTGGTCCCTACAGGGTCACCTTCCATGCAGGGCAGGGGCCAGGAGAGGGTATAGGTACCTGCAGGTGTGTCCACAGGGGAGCAGCCAGGAGGACCCAGGTCGGCCAGGGCTGGAGAGGGTCCCGTGGTACAGGGACGGGGTGGTGAGACTAGGACAAAGAGAGTGGGAGATGAAGGCGCTACGGAGGGAGGCGGAGAGAGGTTAATCCCAGAAGCCCTCACTGCTAGAATCCCAAGGGCGCAACTAACGAGGAACAGCTGGGCTGGGAAGCAAAGTTGAGAGACAAGAAATTACCATGAGTGAAGGACGTGTTGGGCTGGGAGTGATGCTAAATAATCACCGACTGGGGCTGGGGATTTAGCTCAGTGGCTTAAGCGCCTGCCTGGCAAGCGCGAGGTCGTGAGTTCAATCCCTGGTACCAAAAAAAAAAAAAAAAATAAATCACCGACTGTTAGTAACACTGTCCGCAAAAGAGAGCTTAGCACAGAGCCAGGGCTGTGTGGAGCAGCCTCTGGGCCGTCGCAGGGACTGGAACTAATCAGCGTGGTTCAGGAAGAGGCGGGGACATTCGCCAGTGTAGAGAGCGGTGAACTCAGCACACCTTGCAAGGCGAGGTCACAGTGCCGCAGGACCTCCCAGGGATGTAGGAAAATATGACAACTCCCAGCCTGCTGGATGTCTAATATGCTGAGTTCATGTTCCCAAAAACAAAGAATGAATTCTGAGGGACAGTGGGGTCTAAGAACAAGAAAGTGTTGGGGAGACACAGCTCCCGCCCGAGAGACAGAAGGTGACCCGGAAGTCAGCTACCCACGAGCCCACTTCTCACAGGAAGTTTCGCAGATCACGGGGCGGGACAAAGCTATGATCCACCAATAAGATTCCAAGTACAGGCGCTTAGGTAATTTTGATCCAGTGGGGACGCAGGCCACGTAGCAAGTGCGCAGGAAGGAACCAGGGCCTTCCTAAAAGTGATGTGTCCAGAGGTCCTGGTCCCCCACTAGGGGACCGACGCCTGCGTAGAACATCAGTCATTATTGATTATCCCGGGGGAAGCACAGAGGTGGAGTCGTTCCATCTTCATGCTGAGGCCTGGCCTTCCACGGCTGCTCTCCACCCGATGGAAACGTGTCCTCATCTTCCGCACTGGCTTCCTCGAGGGCCCAGCCCCATCTGATTGCCTATTTCTACTAAAGTTGGTTGTCTACTATGGGGCGTGCATTTAGCCAACCTTCCTTAGCATACTGAAAAGCCCGGACTACTTTGGCCCACCCCACTGTAGTATGCCCATGTGTAAAATCTTCCTGGAGGCTCATGCCAAGCAGTGTCATTCACAAAGGGGAACTGACTTCTCCTCTACCTGACAGCCGCTTGGAGGAGAAACATTCACCAAGTAACACATGCTCTTCCCCGTAACGATGATCTCATTCTAAGGCACCAAGAGTCAGAGTTAGTTGTGAACTGGAGGACCGAGGGCAGAGTGGCAGGATATCTGGCATGGTAGACCCTGGGGAACATGGAGCTGCAGGTCGGAGGGAGGCTGTTTGGATGGAGGGAAGTCAGGGTGGGCCACACTGTCTCTGGGCTCTGCAGCCAGCGCCCCCTCTGCCCATTTTATGCCTTTAACACCCCTGGACCAAGGAGGCTGGGACCCTGGAGTCCTGGGCATCACACAGTATTTGAGAGCATTGAAGCTGAATACACGTGCGGGGCTGCGGCGTGGCCCCGGAATGGCTGAACCGAGAAGGAGGAGACACCTCAGGGGGCAAGCTGAGCCACAGCCGAGGCCACCTGGAGACTTTCTGGGTAGTTTTCCTTAATTAGCATTGTCTGTTGCTCTGAGGGGTCCTTGAAACCTTCCCATGATCCTGCTCAGGTTTCCTCCACTGTCCACTCGGCTCCTTGCTTGTTCTAATTAAATATGCGCTGTCCAGCGTCAGTCGGCCACCAGCTAGCAGAGTTATGAGCTCTGCCGAGGATCTCACTCCTCCTGCAGCCCTGAGGACCACGCCGCGTGTCTCATTCCTTTGAGCCTTCGCTTTGCATCCATTTGGGGGCTTGGGGTCTAGGTACTGACCCCAACAACACAGGACAGAGACCCTAGGCAGAACACAGCAGGTAGCTAAGCAAGGACCCATAAGTGCCCAGGGAAATGAGGTCACAGTCACCCTGAGCCAGGAGAGACAGCACCATTCTTCAAGGTGACATCCATCTGTGGCAATGGCAAGTGACCGGTCAGTGATAGAAAACCGGGCATTAGATAGAAAGAAGATAGGATAAATGCCTCATTGGAAAACTAAGCATAACACTGGGTCCATCAGACCAATTCCTTACTCTAAATTTGTAACTTAGCACAATAGTAGCTGACTGTGCATCTCAGTACCTTTGCCTGAGGGATACAGGAAGCAACCCCTGTGTTTACCCACTGGGTATGATGAACAGCAAGGTGTGTGCATGTGTGCAAAAGTGGCAAATGGGATTTTACCCACATTATGCTGTAACTGGTTTTTCAAATATTCACTCAAGCATCACAGAAAGTCCCATAGACCCACACCACTCCAGGATTCTTTGAAAGAAAAAAAGTTGGCATTTTTATTTGTTTGTTTTTCTGGTAGAAGTAGCTCAATTCAATACAATGGCACATGGAGAACCAGACTTGCAGGTTTTAGAGGAGATCGAAAGTGAGATTATTCATGCATGAATGATGAGGATGATCCATGATGGTAAAATACTTGTTTTCATAACAGAGGAGTGGTGTGGGTAGATGACAATGATCACCATCATGATCATGATGACTGACCTTATCCATGTGAGTCAAAGTTCCTGTGACACTGAAATGGAGCAAGGATTGACTGATACGGACGTAAGGAACACAGAGAGTGGTGTTGCTTGATTCAGATGATGAGGAAAACAGCAACATGAGCACATATTTGACTTGTGGACATGCCACAAAATGGCTATGCAACCAAATGGAATGATTCAATGTTAGAACTAGGTCCAAAAATACAGTGATGATCTTGGTAGAGGCAAAATGTATAGGATGGAATGCTGGCACTATCATTCAGTGTTGGAAATTGTGACAGTTAAATACTGCAGGGTGCTGTGAAATACACAAAGGCTGAAATGCAAGGAAAAAAATCTGTACCAATAGCCATATTAATAATGTATTTATCATTTCACCTCAATAGCTGAACTGAAAGCATTCATCTGCTGTACCTAGCAGGGATTTCTCATAGTAATCACAGGAATATAAAAGACTTATAGAAAAGCAATGGGTCAAAATATGGCTTAAAGATTTATGCGCTTGTAAATGTGGAGACTTATTATGCTTTCAATTTAGACATTTATCTTCAAGCTTAACCATCAGGTCCTTATTCATAGAGTAATAAACCAAATGATGTACACAGACTGGTTGCTCCCGTCTCCCAAACTGATTGGAATGCGACATTCAACAATTGGTTTGCTGGTTTCTAATTGATGTTAGATTTGCTAATAGAGCACAAGTAGACCAACCCAGGAACTGTACACAGGAACGAAGCAGAAATTCCAAAATGAAATGTTGCAGTTTCAAAACAGAGAACTGTATATTACAATAGATAAAACATTGGCCTCATACATGGTAAAAAAAGCAAACTGGTATTGCTGATGTGGACATTTCTCCATGATGAAAATATTGATAGGGAAACCTCGGCAAAACAGAAGCCTGAGATGGAAACTTTCTACAACAAAACCAAAGGTGGGGCAGATGCTGTTGATGAGTTATGTGGCAGCTATGATGTCACTTGAAACACAAAGCATTGGCCAATGCTTGTGTTTTCCTCAATCCTAAACATGCGTGGCATAGTTTGATAGTTTACGAAGAAAATAACAGGTGCAGAATAGCACAAAGAATTTCTTAGAGGACGGGGGCTGTAACTCTTAGGAGATCTGCAGAAGAAAAACAATGTTTCTGCCCCAGGGAACTATGCAAAAAAGTTGTGGCACACGCTGGTGAGCTGACAGGTGAACCAGAAGGTGCAGTGTCACAAAGACCCACTACAACAGGAGAAAAAAAGGCTTTCAACTGTTCCCTACAAGAAAGGACAGGAAAACAAAACATATGTGCTATCATTGAAGTGATACAGGTGTATGGACCGTGTAGTCATCATGCTTGAAGACTGACTTGGATGGACAACTGAAACAAAGATTATTTCTGTGACAGACTTTTGTTTGTGTTTACATTGTAGTTTTTTCATGTTCTCTTTTAGGTTTTGTAAGCAAGTACACAGCTGATGTGAAAATGTTGGTATCCACTCTAAGCATTCATTACATATTTGATATTTTATTTTATGGTATCTTATTTCCCTGCTAAGTGCGTGTTGTATGTAGGAAACTCCTGACAAAACTGGAAGCAAGACCGCCTCATAGGAAAGGAGGCCTAAGCACGTGTGCTATCAGTGTAAGTAGGACGTGTGCACAAAACACACAGTGACAGTGACGTGTGAAGACTGCTTTGGGGGTGACACTTAAAGATTATTTTGTTGGGAAGAGACAAGATAGCAGGAGAGAGACCCTCTCTGAGAGAGACAGCTCAAATGCCAGAATAAAACACCCTGGAGAGACCCAAACAGAGAGAGATAGACTCTCACAACACAGAAAGAAACTAAAGCTCAAAAACCCACTCGAATAAGAGGTCCTGGGGCTACTATTAGTGAAGATAAGATCGGGCGAGCACGGCACCCGCCTCAAGACCCCTGAATTCTGCCCGACCTGAACAAGCGATCCAAGCCAAAGCGACTGGCTTGAGCCGCCGGAGCCCGGAGCTGAACAGCCCGGCGTGCAGCTCGCCGGGACCGGCACTGCACACGACCCACCCAGAGGCACCGTGAATTCCCACCTCAGCCGCACTGAAGTCGGAGATCGGGCAGTCCAGCAGTTCTCCCGGTCACGGTGAGTGATGAGAATAACACCCTTCCACGGGAAAGGGGAAACCGACTGGACAACATGTTGGATTTGGGCAGGACAGCCCTAACTCCATAAGGAAGTGGCTTCAGCTGGTTATTCCCCTCGCCGAGCAGATTGGGGGAATCTGCTTGAACTAGGCCACGCCCCTGGCGGGGACCCAGTTACATCCCTGAGATCAGTGCACACTGACTCAGTGAAGGCCTGCAAAGGTTGACTGGCCCAGAAGGGAGGAGCTAGAGCACACTGCCCGTGGGTGAACTCTAATCTCTGATAACCTATTGAAGAGGGCTAAAGCTCCTAGCCTGCCCCCTCTAGAGGAGCCTTAAACAACAAGAACAGGGTCTGGGAATTACAATGTATACTTGTATGGAAGGAACCAAAAACATGACAAAAGGGAGAAATAAGAAAACACTCCCAGCCCCCAACCCTGAGAACATTGATCCAGGAGCAGTGAATACAAAAGAAACTGAGGGCAGCAAAAATGCAACATCGGGCGCAGCATTAGCGGACATAAAGAGATATATTCAAGACCTCGTAAGCGGGACCAAAACTGA